>KV424206.1:0-13860 GCA_001632435.1 Calocera cornea HHB12733
CGCGCGCTGCACTTAATAAGAACAAATACTACATGGCACTGTAGTATCTGTTCTTATTCTACATCGAACAGTATGTGTATATGGGTAAGACATTTTCATTTTCCTACTTTACTAATGGGGTGGGGGGTATGGGGGTCGCTGCAGCGGGCCTGCAGCGGGCCTGCAGCGGGCCTGCAGCGGCGCTGCAGCACAACACACCTCTTACCCCCCTCGTACCACATTGGGGTAGCGCCCACAAACCCTCCTCCAGGCCTGGCCCTGACAATAGGCCGGCTTGGTGGATCCGGTGGGAGCAGCGGTGGTCGCCGACGTGCGTGCTTCCCGACCGTGAGCTCGGCGACGGACGATCGGGTGCTGCGCTCCGGTCCTACGCTGCCCTGGGGCGAATGTTTTCGTGGGCTCGGAACGGTTTGTGCCACCCTCCACTAGCGGTCATGCTACAACTTCCCTCACCACTGACCCTAGCACGGAACGCAACATCCCCGGCGAACCTCACTAGTCCGAGAAGTCCAAGCCTCCCCGGGCGGGACACGGGCTGACTGCGCGAGATGCCCGTGGCGGATTCCGATTGCTGCGATGGGGAAGGAGCCGAGGTCGCCGGGTCTGCCGGAGCAGGGGCAGGACAACTTAAGCACGGGGTGCCACTGGCAGTCCGGGTCACCAGGTCGCAGGGCTTTGGGCCCGCGGGGGTTGGCCGGCTCTAGAGCTGGGATGGGACTGGGGAGGTGCAGGGGGGTGGGTTGAGCGCGCGTGCCTGCGCGGTTAGAGAACAGGATAATAGCGCTCGCAGCATGCTTTCAGTGTGCATCAAGACGCTCAGGCTGCACTGGCCGTACTTAGTACCTCGGAAGGGAGTCCCGGACGGTCGGTCACCTCTGTTGACGACGTGGCTCGTTCGACATGTCCGTCTTTCCTTAACAAAGACACCCGATGATATGAGGACTCGTGGCCGAGGGCAGAGCTCTATACAGAAATGAGGGGGAACGCGATTAACGCGCGGCAAGGTGGACTAGTCCTCGCTGGTCCATTTCCCAACTTCAGTACCCGGACGACACGTGACGCTCGCGCTCAATTCCAGTTCGCGCGCCAAACTCTCCTCATCCCCGTCCATAGCACCACTGCTTGAGCATCGTTGAGCAAGGAGCTACCACCGTCCGGCTCAGCATCGTTCCAGAGGAGCACTTTGGGGCACTACAGTACTTCTCTTTCGATAAGATTTCCTTGTCAAAGTTCCAAGGGTACCCCCGAGCAGCGATCGCGTTCCACATTCCAGGTGCGTCAGCAACCTTGCTGCCCTTTCCCGGGCACTGGACTTACAAGCGCGTGCGCCAGGTCTGCCGTATGATGTGAGGTGCTACTCAGGCGTGGTGTACAACAAGTATCTGAGGAACAGGACCATTTCAGCAAAGGAGGATTCGGTGCTCTTCAGACCATCGCCCAGGGGAATGGTAGTCGCTTTAGTGAGCTCTTCTCTCTCTTTCCAAGCCCACCGTCGCCTAAATAGACGCCGTCAGAGCATCAGTCTCGTCGCATGGCTCGATCTGTTTGATCTGAAGAAACACGCAAACCGTCTCAGGGCGGGGATGACGTTAGGTGCCATCGCCGTTGCTAGCATGGTGTTGTATCCAGTAGCCATGCAGAACTGGACGTTGAAGATGCTGAAGTACAGCCCACATACACTGGAGACCGCGGAGAAGATGGCCACAGAGAGCGAAGAGCTGTTCGCCAGGATGAAAGCGGAGAAAGTAGCTCTAGTGGGGAAAAGACGAAGGAAGCATCTGTGTAGATATGTAATGGACGCTGTGAAGGCTTTGGGTGAAAACAGCGGAGAGTCCCAGAGCGCTGTTGAAGAGCTGGAGTTCGAGTTTGGAGCTTGGACGTCGCGCAGGTCAGAGTTAGAGCGAGTCTAGCGGACGTTAGATTGCACATTTTCAGGGTTACAAGGTCAGTTCATAAGATGTGAGAGCACTGTTGTTTTGTCGGACTTGAGATGACCGTCGATGTACATGAGAAGCGCCATCACAGGTCGTACTAGTGATGTATTTAGTCCTTCGGGAGAATCCTCCTTGACTCTTCGTCACGCGACCATGATGTCCTGCTTCCTCACCTTCAACATGTAGCCAGAAGTCTCCACCCAACAGTAACTTCGAAAAGCTGTCTCCCTCGTCCAGCACCATGGCTGGCACACATACCCATCTTCGTCTGCCACCCAACGACGAGATCAAATGAGCATCAACTCGTTCCTCCTGGAGAGGTTTGGCTACCTCAAAGTCGCGGACGTCGTGAGCATCCCCGGCACGCGTTCCTCGTCCTTCACATCCATGCTGCCAGCTCATCTCCGGACCAGGACTACCGTTCCACCAAGCCATCCCGAGACACATCTATGAAGAGCAGCGGAAGAACGGGGCGATCTCGGACAAGGACGAGGAGGTCTTGTTCCGGACGACTGCTAGACCAGCATGGCTGTATGCAGTGAGTACTTCTTCCTCCACCAGGCGCGTCACTCAGTGGCGAGCAGGTGATCGGCATCGGCATCGGCCTCGCAGCACGCCGCTACACCCGCCGGTCTCTCAACCCCCTCAGCACCGGCGTGATGTACTCCGCCCCGACCGCCGGCATCCTCGTCCCAATCTTCATCGAGCTGCGCACTAAGTACATGCTCGAGGACCCCCAGCGCGTCGCGGACGCACTGGGGAGGATGAGGCTCGAGAGCCTACATTGGTGGATTGATGTTCGGAGGGAGCTGCCGGGGGAGTTTGCGAGGGCTGTTGAGAGGGTTGGGGCTGCGAGGGCGGAGGATATGAGGGGCGTGAAGACCGTTGGGATCAAGATCCTCTAACTCTTGTGCCCTTCCTCCCAATTCGATGTGGTGAACATTACTTGAATTAAGCGAAGTTAACGGAGCACAGAATATAAGGAGCACACTACTCAGGAACGACAGACTCATAGGCGCAAACATGGCCGGAAACACAAACAGCACAACACTCAAAACCCGGGCGGGAAGCTGCCGCGCACCTTCTTCCCTCTCCCTAGCTTCCCACTCGGCATCCTTTCTAGCGTCTGGACGATCTCCCTCTCGAGCCGCTCGCTCCGCCTCTGCTCACGGCTCTTGATCTCCGCCTCCCCGCGCAAGTCCTCCGCCTCCGCCTCCCCAGCTTCTTCGGTCTTCTCCTCCTGATCGTCAGCAAGGTCTACATCATGGAGCGAATAAACGCTCTCCGAGAACCTTCTCTTGTCCCCGATCTCCTCGTCCTCTTCCTCGAGGTCGGTAAGGCCCATTCCGCTCCGGGGGGAGGCGGGAAGGCTCTCCGTCCCAGGGGAGGGGAGCGCGAGGATGGAGCGCATCGGGGGGCCGGAGGGGAGTGAGTTGGGTGGGAGGCACGGCTTGAGGGACGAGCGGAGGGTGGAGCTGGTGATTGTTGCGGATCCCGAGGAGGGGGAGGGGGAGGAGGGCGTGGATGGGGATGGGGATGTGGGGGACGAGGCGGTGGGACAGGGGGAGAGCTCGATGTCGTGTGTCACGGAGACCTTCTACCTCCCCCCTTCGTCAGCCCCGCGCACAGAGGGGAGCGGAAAACGAGGAACGTACGATCCCCTCCCCGCTTATCTTCTCCCCCAGCACTCCACTCAGAACGCCCGGGCCCTCGGGCCGGTACTCGCCCCACCCGCGCCTGCTCTGTCCCCTTCCCAGGCCCGGCCCCGAGCCCACCCATACCCAGGGGTCGAAGGAGGAGGAGGCGAGCGCCTCCCTGTGTGCTTGGCGCGAGTTGAGCGTCGCCAGGAGGGTGTTGGAGTAGATGCGTCCCATTGGAAGTCTATCTGCATGTCAGTCAAAGGCAAGGGTACCCGGAGAAGAGTGGGCGAGGAGTGAAGTTGGGTGGGGAAGAGAAGGGCCTACGCGAAAGCAAGATGCAGGTTGTTTCCCGACTCGGCAAAGAACATGGCCATATCCAGCACGCAGAACACCGTAGCGAACACGGCAGTCTCGAACGCCCCCCTGATCAGGCGGTTGATCACGCTGTCCGTATCTGCCTCCCATTCATCAGCACAGATTGTGGAGAGTTGAACGAGGCGGAGGGGCAAGAGGGCAGGGGAAGGAGACGCACGCTTGAATCCCGTGCGCTCCTTGTTCAGCGTCAAGATCAGGGTGGTGGTGATGACCATGTCGCAGGCGACTTGCGCGCAGAACCAGACACCCGCGACGGGCTCGAGCTCGTAGAACCGGGAGATGCTGCGTGTGTGCGGTCAGCTGATGTTGGATAATGCAGCGTCGTGGGAAGGGGGGACGTACTCGGATACCCAGAGCGCGCCGATGCCCGTGCCGAGCCCGGCGAGGCCCTGCACGATAGAGAGGAAGACGATGATGACGAACCAGACGTTGCGCTTCGTGATTATGCGAATCCTGGATTGCTGGTCAGCATTTATGTTCCCTCCTGGAAGCGGATCCTGCCTACCTCCACGCAAGGAAGCACTGGACGGTCACGCTCGCGAGGATCGTGACGATCGGGGTGCTCGCATAGGGCCATGTCGCCAGCTCGAGGATCTGCGGGTCTCCAAAGTGGTCGATCGTGTACCTGTTCCAGCGATCAGCGCTCCATAACGGTACACTGGACCGAAATCTACGCACTGCCACTGCATATACGCACAAACGGCCGTGTGGTACGTATCGAGCACCATGAGCCAGTAGACGATCGCGCGCACTGGCCAGGGGTCGGGCTTGTAGTTGATCGCGTTGAGGGCATATGGATTCTGCCGGGAGAGGGCGCGCAGGCTGGATGTGCGAGAGAGGTAGGAGGCGAACTGGTAGAGGACTATGCCGAAGAGGAAGAAGTTGATGTTTGTCCCGAGGACTATGGGGCCTAGGACGGTGCCGATCGTGTGGCTGACCATGGCGTGGAGAGGAAAGGTGGCAAGGAGAGACTTGGGGCGACGACGGGGACAGTGTCGGGAGAGAGCGGCGGGGGGACGGGGAAGGGAGGACAGGCAAGAGCAGACGAGAGCATCACGACTGGTGGGAGGAGCCGTGGCCTTTATAAGGACCGAGCGGCCAAGCCACCACAGCTAGGCTCCTTCCCACCATCACGAAACGCGCCATCGCGTCGTCCCACCTCGAGCTATCGGGCGCGGTGACGCGCCGCGTCTGGTAGCACGTACAGATCCTGGAGAGCACGGGCGTCCAGAAGAGGCAAGTTGTAAGCCTAGTACGTCCAGCGCAGAAGCGTGCATATGAGCGGATCCGGAGGAACCGAAGTTGAGCGGCTGAGCCGCTTTCGCAGAGCCGTGCGTTGCAGCCACCGGAGGAAGCATCGCCGGTACGGGTGGAGTAGAGCGAGCGTCCTATATCATCCGGGGACGATCATGGCCGATCGCGGCTCGATAAAGCAAGTACATGCCCAGGGGACAGAGCATTCCGGGTCCGTGGTTGGGTCGCTGCGTAAGACCGAGTGGTAATTGCGAGAGTATGACATATGTGATGTGTCGAGATGAAGCGAGATGACGGGCGAGGAAAGCCTGTGGGGTTCTCGGAGCGCGCGGATCCCCCGGCGTTAGCCCGGAACCGAGATGACCTCCCTTATTGAGGCACCGATCGGATTATTCTTCAGTTCCTCACGGCAGAGGCCATATCCCGGGGATACAAGTATACGGACGATCACGTGAAGGAGGAGAGCTGGCTCTTGTTCAGCTGGAATCACATTGATTGCTGACAGCTGAGCACCACCTCCCCATATCCAGCTGTGCGCCTACTTCTCTTGCACGAGCTGCAGCAGCTCCACATACTCGGGGAACCATCGCTCCGTCAACGCCCCAATGTACTCCTTGAGCCGTTCGCTCGCCAGGATCTGCGCCTTGACGTGCGGGTTGCCCTGTGTCTGTAGGCAGTTGGCGCACCACGCGTACAGCGCAACGTCGGCGCTGCACGGCTCCGCGCCGAACAGGTATCCCTCCTTGCCCATCCTCGCCACCGCGTTCCCCACGAACTCGGCGAGGATCATCTCCCTCTCCTGCTCCGAGTGTCGCGCCACCCCCTGCCCCCACAGGTTCACCCGCCCGCTCCTCCCGACGTACCACACGATCGGCCCACGAATGAGCCAGGGGATGACGCCGTCGAACACCTGCGCGCTGAACTGCGCAAAGTTGGCGGGAACGAGGAACCGCTCGCACAGCGTCGTCGGGTAGATCAGCTCGTATACCTGGCAGACCCACGCCCGGGCGTCGGCGCGCGCAGCCGGGGACAGCCCAGCGTCCACATCCACGTCGCGGATCGTGCCGTCTGCGAGAAGCCGGCGGAGGATGAAGTACGAGTCTGGGAGCCACTCGCCGGACGGGGAGACCACCCAGGGCACCTTGCCCTTCGGCCCGTTGTGCGGCAGGTCCGCGCTGAGCGTGTAGTCGGCGTACCCGACCGCGCGGAGGTACGTGTCGAGCTTCTGGCAGTAGTAGGATGTGCTGGGCTGGGAGGCGAGCGTGGGCACGGCGTGCAGCTCGACAGCCATTATGCTCGGCGGCTTGGGAGTAGGGTCATCGCTCGAACTCAGCCATTCTGGGTGCCTTTATGTACATGGCTCCTCCCTGCTGACTCGGATGTCGCTCGAACCACGAACATTTAACAAGTCAAGCTGCGGAGAAGCACGCCAGGGCTGCCGAACAGCCGCGCGTTCATCTCCTTGACCGGAACCCTGGTGCTGTACCGAAATAACTCGCGTCCGGACGAGTTTCCTACGCCGGCGGCGTGTATACTGCCGCGTCTTTTCCTCGTGCGGCCACCTGGGGTATTGATCACTTTCCCACCGGCGCAGCTAAGAAGGAGTGTTCCACGGCACGTTGACGTTACTAGTCGCACTTGCTCTTTTGTCTGGCTGGCAGGCGCAGTACGGCTTTGGTACTGCGGTTCACACGCGTGTTCTCCACCCGGCGGCTCGTGGATGGTTCCGACGCGGTCGCCTGTCACCATTTCTACTGACAACGGCCTCCTACGCCTGCCCAACCTGCCGCAGTATATCGTCATACTCGGGGAACCATCTCTTCGTCAACGCCCTGACGTACTCCTTCAGCGTCTTGCTCTGCTTCTGTACGACAGCCATCCCCTGTGCCTCCAGGCAGCTCACGAGCCACGCGTACAGCACCACATCAGCGCTGCACGGCTCCCTGCCAAACAAGAATGCCTCGTTCCCCAGCTTTGCCGCCGCATTCGCAATGAACTCGCTCAATATCATCTCCCACTCTCTCTCGGAGTGCCTCCCCACCCCCTGCGCGACTAGGTCCACCTTCGCCCCCCGCCTCATCCACCACCCGGCGAGGTTCGCCGCGACCCTGGGCACGGCGCCGAACATCTGTGCTTTGAGCTCGGCGTAGTTCTGCGGGACGAGGAACCACACGCAGAAGCTGACGGGGCAGATCAGCTCGTCGACCTGGGCGACCCAGGCGCGGGCGTCGGCGCGCTGCGCAGGCGTGAGGGGCATGTCGATGTCCTTGACTGTGCCGCTGGAGATCAAGTGGCGGATGATGAAGTACGTGTCGCCCATGTCCTCGCCCGTGGGGAGCGTGACCCAGGGCCACTTGCCCTTCGGCCCGCTGGAGCCGTCGCGCGACTCAACGTAGTCCTTGTACCCCGCGGCGCGGAGGTAGGTCTCGAGCTTTTGGCAGTAGTAGGAGATGCTCGGGCGCGTGCGGTCGTGAGAGAAGACATGCAGTTGGAGGGACATCGTGCCTTGTCGCAGTCATTATCGACCGGTTCGGTATGCATTTATCGTTCGATGGCTTGGCATGGAACGCTGATGCTCACCCAGCCGCGCAGTCCCAGTCCACGACAGGTTCCGAGCGCCCCTTGATGAGCATATACGCACATTGAGACGGATACCGTGACTCATCATCGACATCCCATGCCTGCGAAGTGGCGCGATGCGTGGTTATTGGGCATGGGGCCGTAAATTCTTTCGTACGTGCACCGCCTTGATGGAAAAGATGTGAGGGATGGACCCGCGCCGCAGCAAGGAACAATGACAACAATGGTCGCGTGTCACAGCACGACGTCTGAACCCTGACGCCCCTGGGAGGTAAGGTTGCAGCATCACTACAACTGGTCGTCTCCTCTAATACTCATCACATCACACAGCCCGAAACCATGATTCGTCCCAGTATCGATGCATGGACTGAATTTCCATATCCGCCTCCAATGTTGTTATCCTAATCGGTCAGGCGCAGCACCTCCTCGTACTCTGGGAACCAGAGCTGTGTCAAGCGCCTCACATACGTCCTCAGCGTGTCGCTCGCCAGGACGCCCTCCGCCTGCACTGGATTGGATTTCGTCCCCAGTACGCTGACCATCCAGGAGTAGAGGATCACGTCGAGGCTGGTGGGCTCCTCCCCGCCATAGACGAACCATGTCCCCTTCTCGTTCGCGTGCTGCCCGAGCTTCACCTCGATGTTCTGCACCGCTTCACGGAGAATGTCCGCGTTCTCGTCCTCGCTGTAGAGGCTATTGCGGTAGCATTCCAGCTTCTTGCGCTCGTGCTGAAGGACCTTGGGTGCCAGGGAGCGCTCCTTGAGGTAGGTGAGCTTCCAGGTAACTGCTTCATTCACGAAGGTTGACGAGTTCTTCTTGTCGCAGTAGCGGGTCACGAGCGTGGAAGGGAAGACGGCACGCTCGACGTACACTGAGAGGTCTCAGCCACAGTCCAACGACAAAAGGTGGACAAAGACCCACCCTGCCAAGCCTTCGTATCGCCTTTCTCCTCCTCACTCAACCCCTCGTCTAAATCCGGCAACACACCATGGTTGATCCACTTCTTGACCGCCAAGTAGTTGCCGCTCGTCCTCCCATCCTCATGCGACACATACGGCAGCATCTCCTCGCACCCAACCGGCGGTGGCGCGCCGACCGTCACGTACTCCCTTGGCCCGCAGCAGCTAGCCATGTCCTTCCCCTCCTTCTCCTTGCCGAGCTGGAAACCGGCTGCGCGGAAGTACGTCTCAAGTTTCTGGCAGAAGTAGGAGTGCTTGGGCACAGACACGGGCTCGCCGTAGTTGTGCAGCTTGATGGCGACCGTCTTGTTGGGTGTGTGCGTGTGGGAGGGGTGCACTTGTTGGGCATGAGGATTCCGGTCCTTCCGCTTTTATGCGCATGGGGCGCCAAGCAGGGTAGCGCTAGGCCGGCCCTTGCGAAATGCCGGCCCGGTGGGCTCGGTGCCTACTCGGGCGCGAGGACGATCTTTCAAGCACCTTCCAGTTCTGTTGTTCCTGGTACAGGTACATAATAGGCGAGTAGATACAGGAAGATCCATTCTGATCTTACATAGAACATGAGGAACACGCAGACCACAGGATCCGCGAAGGAGCGAAGGAGCCTGAAGCTCGGACCGGGCCGCGATGGTCTGCGGCGCCGGAGGTAGCTTGTGCTTTGCTGGCACCTTGCGCCCTAAGTGTGTCAGGAGGAAGCATTGCCCATGTTCTCAAGAGAAAATAACTACACTTCGCTCTCTAAGATGTATACAGTGCAGTGCCCACGGTACATTAGCGTACAACTACATAGTGTATCAGTCTACGACCTCTATGGCAACCGCTTCGAGTTCGCCCGTTAGCTTCAGCACCCCTTCATATTCGGGGAACCACAGCTCCGTCAGCCTCCTCACATAACCCCTCAATCTCTCGCTCCGCAGAATCCCTGCCGCCTGTACCGGGTTACACTTGGTGCTCATCACGCACACGAGCCACGAGTATATCACAACGTCCAGGCTCGTCGGCTCCGCCCCCCCATAAACAAACCCCGATCCATCCCCTTCTGTCTCGCTCTTCGCACCCAGCTTCAGATCAAGATCCCTCAACGCATCCTCCAATATTTCCGCAATCTCAGGCTTGCTGTACCTTCCCGTCCCGCGCGCCCAGAGCTGGCTCAGCGCGCCCTTGCGGATCGTCCAGGCCAGCGGGGAGCGCGCGACGATGGGCAGCTTGCCGAGCGCTTCGGAGACGAAGACAGCCCAGTTCTTGTCATCTCCGTAACGCGTGACGACGTTCGAGGGGAAGATCACTTCTTCGACGTAGCCTAGTGACTAGTGAGCTCGCGATCGTGGAAGAGGAACAAGTGGTGCGCACTCTTCCACGCGCGCGTATCCGCCTTCTGCTCGTCACTCAGCCCTGCATCCAGGTCCTTCATCATCCCACGCTTGACCATCTCCTGGACCACCCAATGACTATCCCCCATCTTCTCTCCATTCTCAAATGTCACATATGGACACTTGCCCTTCGGTCCACTAGTAGGAAGGGAAGCGGTCGTCACGTAATTCTTGAACCCGGCAGCGCGAAAATGAGTTTCAAGCTTTTGGCAGAAGTACGATTGCTTCGGGATGGACGCGGGCTCGCCAAAGTTATGCAGCTTGAGGGGCATTGTTTGCAGGTTGGTTCCTTGAGAGGGGGCATCCTGGATGAACTGCCGCTATATGTCGTCGAGGAGAGACCGAGCACTGATGGTGAGGTCGGCCCATGGCCGCTCCCGCCGCGTGTAACTCGGAGCTTTCGTCGGGGTTCTGATCCCCTTGGATTTTGGGAGTGCGCAGCCGATGTTCAGCAACCTGGAGCAGTGGGCAATGCACACACATCAACGTGTACCACTTTCGCTCAGAATATGCCAGTGCAGGTGTATTTTGAACGATTATGTACGATTTGGTTACGAACGTGACCCGGTGACGGACGCAATGACAGGCGCGTCCCTCGCTGCGCGTCGCAGCACAGGGTCCATTGTCAAATTCCCTTGCCGACCATGCCGGCACAGTCACTCCTCAACCACCCAGGTGGAGCGTTCTTGCCTACGAGCCACCTTCCCTAGATCTTGATCCACTTGACTCCTGCCAAAGCACTGGAGAACTTCCCTGAAGTGAAGCCTAACGCGATGTCGCTCAAACTATACGTCTTCGACAACCCACCAAACGCGCCATCCCACTCCTACTTCTGTCAAAAACTCGAGACCTACTTCCGGGCGACCGGGGTCAAGTACACCGTCGAGCACACCCTTCCGTTCTCCGCACCCAAGGGAAAGCTCCCCTTTGTCGAGTTCCCCGATGGAGAGAAGCTTCCGGATACATTCTTCATCATCCGCCGGCTCGTCTCCACCGGCCAGAGCGAAGACCTCGACGCGCACCTGACGCCGGCGCAGCGCGCGGACTCGGTCGCCTGGCAAGGGTGGATCGACGACCGTATCTACCCCGCCACAGTCTGGACACGCTTTGGAAGCGACACCAACTGGAACGAGATGTACAAGGAGTCGTTCGGGAGTGTCCCGTTTGGCATTCGACAGGCCGTGGCGTGGTACATGCGCAGAGGGGCGAAGGCTTCGCTTTGGGGGCATGGAATTGCGAGGCACTCGGAGAAGGAGGTGGAGGAGATTCTGCAGGGATTCTTGAAAGCGATAGATATGAAACTGGATGCGGCGCATGGGGGATGGCTGATGGGTGGAGAAGCGCCAAGCATGCTTGATGTTTGCTTGTTTGCCTGGTGCGCGAACTGCTTGGTCACCGCGTCGAACCCTTTCATCAAGGAGAAGATATTAAAGAATGGTACGCTGAAGGTGTGGCTAGCGAAGCGGACAGGGGAGTGGTTCCCCGAGTATGAGACACTGATGGGGATGTTGACTTGAGCGAATGATGGACATGCGTTCCGAGGCAATCCTTCTTCCAGCATCTTTCGAGTTTTCAAAGGGCCCTACATCTGTGTATGGAGTATAGGCAATTCTCGCATTGTACAGTATTCGTAACGTCCGTGAAAGAGACCAGAAGAGATCTGCAGGAAGCTGAGACAAGATACGTTGTGATCGACATGACCACACTTCAGGGTGCGTACTGGCGGCTAGTATATTTGGGCTTACATCCCTCTGACCACAGCACAGGGCTGCCACTTGGGCTGCTGTAAGTGGCTCGAGATTTTCAGTGTGATCGGAAGACTGATAACAGCGCAAGGTGCATCGGTCAAGCAGACCTGATATACGATTCTGGGAGGGAATCTAAGGGACTATCTACCCTTTGTCGTCCATCAAAGAGCCGCAGCCATTTGTAGGTAACTATCCTATAGTGGCTAAAGAGATTGTACTGTAGAGTTTCTTATCCCTTGGCAGGTCTCTGGCAACCTTAGCCACTCTGTAGTTGATCAATGGGAGGGAACGCCGTGCAACCAGTTTCGAACTTGGACGAACGAACGAAACCCTACTTGTACGGCAGTACCCAACGCATAAACTCGATCCTCCTGACAGAGAAAGGGCCACAAATAAAAACACAACAGGACAACGTTGAGGCGACGGCGAAGTTCTACAAGTTCTTGAAGCACAGAACCTGCAGAGTTGCTCTGTTCGCTGCTCAGCGTCTGGGGGATCAAATCTTAAGCAGCACACTAACCTGCTGGTGTCGAATGACTTCTAGTGCTTCATGAATCGCATGTACTTCTTGTCGCAACTCCAAAAGAGTTTGATCAGTAGTCATTTGCCACTGTTCGGACTGCATTTGGGTGGATAGCTGTTGACGGTGTCAAAAATCGTACTCAGACTAATCACAAGGCAGGGACTTGCTATGGATAACCGTGTTTCCAAGCTGGTAAACTCACCGTCAAGACCATTCAGCCTTGTATATTCCCCAGTCAGGTGCCTGAGCCTTGAAAAGTGTGCTGTTTCGGCGTCCTCTGGATTGCGCTGGGCGACGTGTTGGAAATCACGGCTGAGTCAAGTTCAATAATGGGCTCATGATGGCCATATGCCGTCGTGTCATACCTCAGCCAAGCAATATCCTCACGTAACCCAGGTGAAACATTCTGGTCGCTCGGTAGTCGGCCATCTACAGTTGACTCTGTCTAAGCCGATGACGTTGGGAGGGGGGGTTGGCTATCGACTTAGAGGAGGTATCAGTATGCGGAGCTCGGACTTAACGGCTTGGAGATTGAAAAAGTCACATGATCTCGGACATAAGCCTCTTTAAGTCACATTACAACGGCAATAAGCTGCTTAAAGTAAGCATATGCATACTTACTCATGGCTTATGGTACCACATAAGCGCAAAGCCATTTGGATGCAGAGACAGGGTCTGCAATGACGTGTATGGCTCCTTTTCTCTTCTCCAGGAACTTCCAGAAGTCCGGCCTCGGCTCCGAGATCCCCGGAAGAACTCTCTCTAAGCCAATAATACTAGGACGACACCGCGATCTGGGTATTGGGTATCCTCCATAAACTAATCGCGGGTTGCTGTGGGGGTGAGGGCCGCGCACGTGGGAAAAGCACGTGGCTCACGTGGCGTTGTCCGCGTCGCACCTCAGGGGAAGGGGTCCAATGGAAGCAAATCAGTGGAAGCAAATCAGTGGAAGCAAATCAGTGGAAGCAAATATAGCTAACCCCTAACCCCACACCCCAACCCTAACCTGAGTGCACCATTAGCTGTACACACCACATAGTTATTTGGGGAACATTAAATAAATAAAACAATTGGGGCAATGAGGGGTAGATGACAGGAGACGGGAGACGGGAGACGGGAGACAGGAGACGGGAGACGGGAGACAGGAGACAGGAGACAGGAGACGGGAGACGGGAGACGGGAGATGGGAGACGGGAAATGGGAGACGGGAGATGGGAGACAGGAGACAGGAGACGGGAGACAGGAGATGGGAGACGGGAGACAGGATCAAGGGAGATGGGAAACAAGATCAAGGGAGATGAGAGCAAGGCAGTCAGAATACAATCAGAGTAGTCCAAAAATATCTTGGCTCAAAATAGTACATTATGAAGGGCAAGAGTAGATTGAAATCTTGGCAAAGAACTTTCAACAATGAGGGAGACAGGAGATGGGAGATGGAGATGGGAGACAAGAGACAGGAGATGGGAGATGGGAGACAGGC
>KV424207.1:0-13538 GCA_001632435.1 Calocera cornea HHB12733
GAGGTTGAGCAGATGTACCTCATTCCCTCCCGCATCCTTTCCCCACATACGCAGTTCTATGTCCGAGAAATGCGCGTGTTGGCGTATTCTCAGCTACTGCAGTCCTATCGCTCCGTATCCATCGCATCCCTTAGCGCGGCGTTTGGTGTTACGCCATCATTCATCGATGCGTGCGTCCCATGTCTTTCTGCTTTCCGAGATTGGCTTACTGATACGCGTTGCAGCGACCTCTCCCGCTTCATAATCTCCGGCCGACTAAACTGTACGATCGACAAGGTGTCGGGCATAGTAGAGACGCATCGGCCAGACCGGAAGAACGCGTTGTACGAGCAGGTGGTGAAGCAGGGAGATGTGGTACTCAACGAGATACAGAAGCTGAGCAAGGTGCTGTACTAGCTATTGTGGCCTGACGCAGCGCTGCAATGATATAATCTCGCCTTCATCGACGAGTACTGGCCATGTGCGATCGCGTCAGGCTGAGCTGGAATGCGAAGTAAAACGGAAACATCACGCGAGTTCGGAACATCGAGCGGACGATCGCTCGGCGATCAGGGGACGATGAAACAACTCCGATCCTCGCCAGCGCACCATACAGGACGGCCGCGCGGACAAGACGGTTCCATGTGGGACGACAGCGGTGGGCAGGATTAGGACAATGAAAGATATACGTGAAGCACATGAGCCTCGGACGATGGTTACCACCCGACAGACTTCGGTTAGCGGCGTTGCGAGGCACGTCAGGCATGACGATGGAGCCAGAAGGAGATGAAAGTCTGGTCTGGCGCTGCTGCTGCGAGCGGCGCGTACAGGAGTTGCGCAGTGCTGGGCGGCTTGCAGGATTTCAACAAGGGAATTCATGGAGCGACGGGACGAGGCTGCACGTCGGTAGGACAGGGCGCGTCATGGGGAATGCCGGAAGGTTCGATTGTGGCTGAGGGGGCTTTTCGGGGGCGAAACGCGGACGGGGGTCGGCGGTGCGGCCAACGGGCCGAAAAGCCATGTTTTGTGGCTTCAAAGCTGTGGATTCTGTGCCAGCGGAGGGGTGACCAATGGATCAGGGGGGAAGGTACTGTACATTGAATCTGTGAAAACGGGCGTTGCAAGGACAAAACTGAGGGGAAGGCCCTGGTCGGAGTGTGCAGTTGGCATGGTTTCGGAGGTGCGCCGAGTGTGCCGAGCGGGCAGGGAGCCGGGATGGAGCGGGAGTTGACGCGTTATTGGGCGCGTTTTGGGTCCGCCGAGTGGTTACGAGCGCGTCTGGACAGGGCCTTGGGTGTGGCCCGCCGTCGGCGCGGCGTGGAAGCCTATTCGGGCCCTTCCCTTCTGTTGCATTCTATACTCGCCGCCCATTCCCCTTCTCTTCCTTCCATCATCTCCCTCTGGGCAACGCCGCGCGTTTGTCCTTTCCCTCAAAGCTGAGCTTTGACACGCAACAATCCTACCCCCTCTCACGCTCCCGTCCCCTTGCCCCCCTCTCTCATATCTCGCTCTCTCTCTCTTGGTTGGGCTCGTCGTTCCTTCGCCCTTCTCTCTTCGCTTCCCCCCCCGTTCCACTCTCTCCGCCGGCACATCGCTCAGACTCCAGCAGTGAGCGAACACCAGCCACCATTACATTCATTAACACCTGTCGCTCATTTGACAACACTGCAACAACACACACACCCGCTTTTCACAAGCAACAAGAAGCCACTCCCACGTTTCTACCTTCCACCGGCTCTCGCAACCATGCGCTTCTTCAACTTGTCCTTCGCAGCCCTTGCTTTTGCCGCTGCCGCGCAAGCCGCGTGCACCCCTGTTCGCAACTCCACCACAAACGCCGCCTCCCTCACCGACGACGGCTCCGCGTCCTCGTCAACCGCATCCTTCGTCTCCTCGTCCTCGGCGTCCGCCTCCGCCTCTGCTTCGGCCTCGTCCAAGGGCGGCAAGGGCCACCACAAGGGCTCGAGCTCTAGCACCGGCGGCTCCTCGGCGGCTCCTTCGAGCTCCTCCTCCGCCTCCGGTGGCAACGACTCATCCTCCTCGGCATCGGACTCTGCGTCTTCCACCTCCTCCGCTTCCTCGCCTGCCAACACCGGCTTGACGCGTGTCCAGGCCGCCGGCGACGGGGCCTACTTCATCGGTGCTTCATCCTACTACCTGTACACCTACGCCGATGACGACCGCGCCGCCGTCCTCGACGCCATGCAGTCAGCCGGCATGACTGTCATCCGTATCTTCATCTCCGCAGTCGCTGCGAACAACAAGGGCTCGAACAACCAGGCCGTGAACGACGTCGAGATCGACAACATCGGTACCTACGACGATACTGTCCTCACCCAGGTCGACCAGCTCATGCTCGAGGCCAGCCAGCGCGGCATGAAGCTCCTCATCGCGTTGCATGACCGCTACGCACTAGGCTTTTGGTCCACCGACGTTTACTGCACCCAGCTCGGCATATCCGGCTTCACGAACAACCCGCCGCAGATCGCCGACGCGTCCGCGTTCTACACGAATGACTGGGCCGCCTCCATGTTCGACCAGCGCATGACGCACATCCTCAATCATCAGAACGCCCAGATGGGCAACACGGCCTGGAAGGACCTCGATTCCGGCATCTACGGATTCGAGCCTCAGAACGAGCCCCAGGGACACATGGACCTCGTCGCTCCCAACTGGGTCTGCGATCGCGCAAGCACCCTGGCCGGCCTCATCCCCGCGGGTAGCTCGATTCTTATCTCGTCCGGCGGAGGCATCGATGCGGACTCGTCTGTGGGTGACTGGGCGTTCGGCTGTGGCGAGATCGATGTCGTCGCCGTGCACGACTACAACCTCGGATCGGACTTCCTTAGCACCATCCAGAACGCCAACAACCAGGCTAAGTCTCAAGGACGCGTGTCCGTCGTCGGCGAGTGGGGCGTGATGGGTGACGATAAGGAGAGCAAGGCACAGACCATCGTCGATGCGCTCAAGGGTGACGGGATCTCCTGGCTGTGAGTGCTCCCAGTCAACATATCCCGTATCTGTGCTAATGCGTGATGCAGCTACTGGGAGGTCACGAAGCCCGGTGCGGGTTCCAGCAACTTTGAAGTTTGGACCGACGAGCCCACTTGGGACGTCCTTGCCTCCGGCAGCCCGAACAACTCGAAGAAGCGCGCGCTAGACGCGGCATCCCTGTACATCGGAGACAGTCACAAGGCGCGCGCTGCTGAGATCTCCCGCTCCCGCCGGCGCCATCACACCAAGCGCGGAGTGCACGGCGCGCTCGGCCATGCGCGCTCGCACTAGGCGCTCGGTGAGCCCTGTGCCTTGCCCCACCTTTCCTCCATCTCGTCTTCGATTTCTGGCCAGTGACCTCGATGGTCCTGTCCATCAGCCGTCCCCTGGTGTCGCAGGGCTGCACATTTCTCGTTTGGCCTATTGAGGTATAACGAAGCCTCCTGGTAACGTTTCTGTCTATATATTGGCACCTGTTGCACGGGTCCGCATCATCTTTTCCTGGGTTTTCGATTGCATCTACCAACATATACGCACTCATGCACGGCATCTCTTGTTTTCATCAGCAACCCTCACGCTCGATAGTCACGACAATAGGTCCTCCACACAGTTCTTGCTATATCGCGATGTACGTAGATTAGTTTTGGCTGTCCGGCCGAGGCCCTCCCTCTGGTAGGGGCTTGTAATGCTATGAGGTTAACTCGAAGGGCATGGGATGGGATCGCATGACAAAGCGAATGCACAGCACCTGCTGCTGGGCACGCTATATATGGCACGATATTCCTGAAGCGAGAGATGCGTCGCGGAAACAAATGCGACTAATGGAGCTTCTGATGGGGCTACCGAACGAGAGCCCGTGCCTTCTTCCTTTGGCTCGCCTTCTTTTCCGTTGGAGCAGTCATCATCAAAGAAAGAGGTGATATTTGCGGACGAATGGGAAGGTATGGAGCGGGTGCCGCGGCGCCATCTTCCCTGCTGCTCGTCAGCCAGCTCGGACCCTTGCCAGGCGGTCCTTGTACCGCCACGTCGGCGAAAACCTGTTCAATGAGCCAACGCCAGCCCTCCAATCTGGCGAGCATGCCGAATGAGTCAAAAGGAGAGCGTGAGAGCGCGGACTCTGCACCTTGAGCACCACGAGATCGGCGAGATCGGCGTGCGCGTGAATCAGTGCATTTCTTGATCAGTGAGACTAAATTTTTAGAAGGTCGTCTAGCAGACACCGCCCTTCAATGACTTGCACCTGATGTAATTTGTCACCTTCATGAAGCAATCCTCCGTGTCCCCTGGATGTCTTCCTAGGATGAGGACGTTGTGTTGATGCGGTGGAGTGAACACTGCCTGTCGAAGACAGGGTGCGACTGGGTGTTTCCCTCGAAAGATAGATTGTCGAGACGTCGCCCGTCCACGTTTCGAAATGTCACAAGAAAGGATTTCAGCACGAAATAATTTATTTCCATTAGATCCTGCTATTATGGGGATATATATGGGCATATTTAGCATGCAGTACAATAAATAACAACAACACGGAAAGGATAGTCAGCGAGAATCGACCAATTTTTCCAATCAATAGTCCAAAACTTTCATGATGACGGATTTGTGGCAGCGTAGAGCAACGCAGCCTGATTGTTGTATATCCAAGCCCTCAGGGATATAGCATTCGAGAACAGAGCGCGACACGTCGCAATTTGAGCAGTTGGCCACGTAGGATTGTTGATAAGATGCTTGATGCTAATAAACGATCAGACGTGTTGGCAAGGGCTACAGAATTGTCACTCACTTGAGCCAAAACTCTTTCGGCACAGGTGGTTGGGACATGCCAGGAATTCGATTGAATTGCTCCAGTGACAGTTCAGACGCTCTGATGACCTTCCGGCTGGCGTCACCCAGCAGCTGAAAGTATTGTCTGGGTGAAACAAAGTCGGTAATCATGGTGAGTGTCTGCCCTGAACAAACTCTCAACATTTCAGCTCGTGGTAGGGACATTGAGTTTCGTACCGAGCCACTGCTGCGGATTCTTCAGAATTGCCAAAACGAATCCGCCGGTGTCTGCTGCACAGAAGCTGAAAACGACGATCAGACTTCGGCGAGCTACCACTGCGTGGGAGCTTTACCAGGGTATTCCGCTATCGGTTGGAATCGTCCATTCTCCGACAAGACCTGCCCTCGTTGGTTTCAGAATCTGTACGCTATCAGTCAATGTCCTTCCACAAAAAGCAGTCCATCTACCGTGGAATCGGCCATGGACTCGAAAGTCATCGTAGCGACGAGGCTGAAGCTGCGTGAGAAATTACGTCTCATCACCGGCATGAAATTGGTACCTTGTAAAGGGTACCCCGCTGGACCTCAAATAGGAATCGATATCGTCTTTGGAGTCACGGTGGGGAACCGGAAATGCGGCACGTTCCAACGTAGACCACATAAAGTGCCGAATGCTTTCGGCTTTTGCGCAGTAGACCAGATTATAGCCTTGCTGGCGTTCCGCGTCCGGGCCACCTTCCCATGCTGACACGACACCTCAGTCTGTGCATGTCTGGGGGTCGAACATTTCACTCACAGCTGGTGACAGCGAACACTCCGTAACAGCCGGAAAATGCAGCATGTATCGAAGGAACATCGTTGTAGTCACAACGAACCACTTCAGCACCAGTGGCCGCTAACTCTATAGACCACATCAGCATTCTACGGCCAAACCGAAATGAAGAGCACGTACGGAGGGCGGCAGGACTGGTCACGTCCCGCGTGAGCGCTCGCACATGAAAAGTGCCGTCCTGCAAGAGAAACCGGACGACGGAACCGCCTTGTAATCCGGTAGCACCACAGACGGCGATAACGGGCTTTGTTTGGTAAGAATACGACATCGAGCTTTTCCGCGTCGAAGTCGGGGATGGGACCGCTGGGTATCTTGCGTCTTTGTGAAGTGCCGCTTTTGCATTTTGAGATAGCTTGGTATTTATCTCTTGTGCTCTACGCAGTACAGACGGTCCAGATGAGGGCAATGCAGGGGACATTCTAGCCACGAAGCTGTCCCACCACAGACTGCGCACGAGGGAGAGTAGCAACAGAGACGGTAGCCGAAGGCGGACGTGTTGCGAAGGTCGGAGAAGCGCAGATACGCCACGAGGTAGATGGGCACTGCGCTAGCGCGACAATGACCTCACGCGGCAGATGTCCTAGTCCGCACAGAGGGAGATCAGATCAGGCGATTAATAAACCTGAAGCAGGCACCACGCGATATGATGCAAGACCAGGAGGAGATCTTCTGTGCCACGCAGCGCGAGGGCAACAAGGGTCTTTTCGAAGTTGACCTGATGGCGATGAGGAGCGACTGCTTGGCCGTGCATCCTTTGCCGGTTTAAATGACCAGGGGCAAGGGAGCACAGGAATGGAGGTCCGAACGTCAGTGAGTTGTGCACGAGCCACCCAGAATGCCCCTTGTTTGGAAGCCCAGTTGAAGCACAGCATGTGCCCTTCTCATGCTCCAGCCGTCCACGAGCCCGTACGCGCAAAACGCCACGCCAAGTACGACGCACAATGTGAGGTAATTTGATGTGGAATTGGCAACCCGGAGTTGAGTTGACGTTGACAGTTGTTGCTTGCCGATTGAAGGTGTCTTAGAGAACCATCGGACCTGCCGAGCGAGTGCCCGGTACGGACCGTGACTTCCTGAGGCTGTGTGCACGCTGAAATTTGATCAGTCATTGACCCGGCGAGACTTGCAGTGAGCGGGTCGGCGTAGAAGGCAAAGCCCGAGCGAAAGGGACGTGAACCGCCTGGAGAGACGGGACCATTACAAACGCCCGGCCATGCTTATCCAAGCGAGGAAGGCGGTGCAAAGATCCCGGCCCTCATAGACGGCATCTGTCTCACGGGTCCGGTCTCTTCCCACACCTGTACCCGCACTAAATGCAGGGCCATGGCACGCCTAACCTGGGCTACAACCCAATAATGGCCCATGCTCCTCGAAACTGCCCACCGAAACCTGCGCCATTTTTGTCCCTCCTCCGAAAGCGTAGAGATAAGCGCTCGCTTAGGTTGCATCGGGCAATATTAATGTATGCTTGAGGCATGCTTCACCAAGTCCGGCATTGCATGGCTGTCCATTGCATCCCCTCATGCACTGGGCGCTCCGTAATTCGCACCATCTGGTCAACGTTCAACTCATTATTACCGCTTTAACCGGTCTTTCAGCCCACATGCGCTTGCTCTCAACATCTCGCAGCTCGTTAGTGGGTCCGCGCGGCACACAGCAGCAACTGCAAGCTCACTAAAGGACGGTTTCATGCTAACAGAAGGCCTTTGGATATTACGATGAAGATTGATGGCGCTAGGGCATATTGGATGATCAGACGATGCTGACCTAGCTCTTCATTTGTAGCCAAGCATTATCCCTGCTGACTAACTCAGACTGGCATTGTTAATCACGCTACCGGCAATTGTTACGTGATGTTCTTCTTTCACGCCCAGACTGCTGGAGCGTAAGGGGCTTGTCATTCCCTGGCATCTTCGTCCTGTGCAATTGTGACATGTGCATGTGCAAATTCTCTGGATGATCGTGTGATCCACTCATGGGAAGCCTTCTGACCTTGCAGATCGCCGTCAGAATATTTCCGATGGATGCGCAGCAGGGCGTGGCCATACTAACATCAGCATGTGACGCGGGGTGGCTGGTGTCTACCATCTCATGTTGAATACAGCGATCAATTATTGATTACATCTGGAATGTACGCATGTTGTACAGCACAGTTGATGGCAAGGTGCAAAGCGAAGAGATCTAACCTATTGAACGGCAACTAAATGTAACCGGCACGGCGTGAGAGGTCCAGTCCCAAACCGACGGCAAAACGTGCATTGAGCTCACTCGAGAATCGACGATGTTTGTACTTTGCGCCCGCCGTCTCACTCTTCGGTATTGCGCCTCGTCTCGCGTGCGGGGTGATGGGACCGTAGCTCCCATAGAATCCGCTGAAGCTGAAATTGCTAGCCCGGCTTGGTTCTTCCCGTACGGGCGATAAGATGGGTGTAGGCGGTGAGAAGTGGGATCTCGGTGTATCTTTGTCAAACGACGACATCTTCGGTGTCATTGGAGGCTTCAGCATGACTTGGTATGACGGTATCGGCGTTGCTGCGATTGACGGCGAAGCCGGGTCCATCATCGCTGTGCCAATGGTGCTGAAGGCATCCAGGCCGACCAAGGTTGGGATGCGAGGCGGCGCATCGGATATGCGGTGACGTGAGCGATCGTAGCGTGGATGAACCTGAAGCGTTGCCGTTTGTGTGGGCGGTTCGCCGTAAGAGGAAATCGACGCGTTGGAGGCGGATGTGTGCAGATCCATGCTCGGTCTCCTCATCATTCCCTGCTGAAACCCTCTCGACGGGTCGACCGGCGAGTAGACAGGTGATGGTGCGGACGGCAGTGCCGGCGATGTCGTGGTCGAGTTGAAGTAGTAAGACGGCATGTCCGAGCCCCTGAGCGGGTCCGCAGTTCGCGGCTTGTAGTAGTCGGACAGGCCATCGGAGAAGGATGAATCGCGAGTCGGTGGAAACGCGGGTGAAAACGTTAGCGCGACAGGTGAAATTGCGCTTTGATCGAGCAACCAGGCACGATCCCGACTCGTCGTC
The DNA here is from genome assembly GCA_001632435.1 of Calocera cornea HHB12733. Taxonomy (NCBI): domain Eukaryota; kingdom Fungi; phylum Basidiomycota; class Dacrymycetes; order Dacrymycetales; family Dacrymycetaceae; genus Calocera; species Calocera cornea. Next base: position 8,593 of record KV424207.1, read on the forward strand.
CCGAAACCACGCCCCTTCTGCGGGATGTCCTCCACGATCACGTCCTTCAGGCTGACTACTCCTCCGGAGGCGTTGTAGTACGAAAAACGGCCCGCGAAGGACGGTGGATCGGGCAGACCTGGGAGCGCCTTGAGATCTGCTGCGGAGAAGGAGGTGTTGACTAGCGTCCTAGCTGATTCTCGTCGTTCGGGCTTGGAGATAGCTTGCTTTCGGATCTTGCCCCGTCGACGAGCGACAACGACCAGGACAGCCACGACCAAGACGACCAGGAAGACGGAGACGCTGATGAGAATGAGGGTCAAAGTTGAGAAGTGGATGAAGGAAGGCTGCGGATCCGTTGCTTCGGCATCGGGGAGAGCATCCGCCGTTGAATTGGACATGACACTGCCGCGAACGAGCAGACTTGGATCGAGGTGATCGGATGACAGAGCAGGCATTAGGATGGGGGGCTGACGAGATGTGCGTTGCAGGGTGGGTTGTGGAGGAAGGAACGTTGGGTAAAGAGCGTGATGGGCGGCGATGCACGCCTGCTGAGCAAGCAGCGGCGAGGATGTCGAGCGCGCGCCTGGAAGGTTGAGCAATGCAGAGGGGTACGGCTACAAGTCGTGGACGGCGATTATAAGATGATGATAGAGTACTGTCGAGGGCGTCGCAGGCTAGCGGTGGGTTGGGAGTGACATAGGAGGGCCGCTGGTATGGGAAATGTCCCAACGCGTCCCACCGAGCCGCACCCGCGTCAGTCAACGGCCTGGGCGTCTGTGAACCTTATTCGGTCCGTGGATCATGCCTCGTCGCATCGCCCTTCCCTGACGAAGGCGTCGTTCCCACCGACGGTAGTTATTCTTGGCTCTTGGGAGCTTGATGTCACAACATCAGGATGGCATTATCAGGGTCTGCATCGTCTGATGTGAATACCGCAGGCCATGGAGAGGGCAAACGACAACAGACGAAGCCGTGCCGCGTCATGAGAAGCACGGCGTGCACCACAAGAAGCGAATTCGACGAGCGCCGGAAGGGAGGTGGCTGTAAGTCGGAGGCGAGAATGGCGGCCTTCTGCCACTCCCAGGACTATGCGAGGCGAGGAGCAGTCTCAGCCAGGTGACGTGCTGGAGCGATAAACGCAAAAGAAGGCCGGACGCAGACCGGACGACGACGCTGGCCGTCCAAAGTTGTGGGCCAGAGTGGTGGCGCGGACGCGTTGCGTCATGCACTCATGCCACGCAGTGACCACCCCCGCGCAACGCCTCCTCCAGACCGGCGTGGCTCCCTTCCCTCACCATAACCTAGAAATAAAAGGCAATCGCATACGCAGACATGGCGAGCAGACGCGCATACACGACGTCCCATCTGACACCTGCTGCCGACCTTTCACTCCGTCTCACTCTACTCCTAACCTCTCACTCGCCATTGACATCGAGGTCCGAGTCCGATACACGCATACTAGACTCGACCACCAATGGCCTCCCTCCTCGCAGACTGGAAGAATGACCTCGCCGCAGCAGGCTTCGAGTTTGTCGGCACAGTCACCTTCCTGCTCCTCGGCCTTGGCCCTATTCAAGCGGCTGGCTTGTCAAAGCAGCAATTCCCCACCAGCGCAGGCGTAGATGCCGGTCCAACCCCGCCTTTGCCGATAGACCAGATGATGTACGCATCTGCTGGTCTCGGTATCGGCCTCATCGTCGCTGCCTGGCTCTTCTTCCGCGTAACCGGTGCGCTGTTTAACCCCAACATCTCGACCGCTTTACTCGCAGTCGGCGTCATCGGTCCGCTAAGATGGTTATTCTACTGCACCGCTCAGATGGCTGGCGCAATTGTGGCATCGGCCATTTTGAAAGGGCTCATGCCTGGCCCGCTCAACGTCAAGTGAGTACACGTAGAATCTACATGGTTCTGCCTGCTGACCGAGTCCAGTACCGTACCTGGGCAAGGCGTCAACAGAGCGCAAGCGCTTTTCACAGAAATGTTCATGACTTGCTTCGTGAGTCTCGCGTTTACCCCCAAGCCAAGTCTCTGACTTCGTGGCAGTTGACATTGTCGGTCCTCATGCTGGCTGTGGAGAAGCACAAGAGTACCCCTATCGCCCCTATCGGGGTCGGCTTGACGCTCTTCGCCTGCGAATTGTGGGCTCTGAACATCACCGGCGGTAGTTTGAATACCGCGCGTTCCTTTGGACCGTCCGTCATCTCCGGCTTCCTGAACAATCACTGGATCTACTGGCTTGGGCCGACTATGGGAGCTGGTCTCGCAGTTCGTACGTGATTCTCTATCAGCCGTTTGATGCCAATCGCTCATGCCACATTTAGTCATATACTTGGCAATCAAGCGCTCGGAATACTGGACGCTGGCTCCTGACCAGGACGCCCAAGATTACAAGAAGTCGCCAGATCCTTAAGAGGATGGAAGCGAACTAGTGAAGTGCTGGACACCTAACGTCTGGCCATTTATGCCAAGCATGCCTGTCAATAGTTCGACTTCTCGACCCTATGACTAAATTATAATGCGATCATTGCTGTGTTAATTAAGCGCCTGTTCTCCTGTGCGATCAGGGAGGGGCACATATGTACAGCCTGGATTGTAGTGTCGCGCCACGCGTCCCTTGCCAGCCTCCCCGGCACGCGCCTGATGTGCTATCACCGCATTGCATTGCTGGTCGTCTCTTTACGACCCCTGTGCTCTTCGCATCACCCTTTACGACCTCCTTTCTGTCATCTCCTGTATAGACTTTAGACGGCCTGCAGTACCGCCCTTGACACCTTCCTTTCGGCCACAACAGCGGCGATGCCGCTCAGCCTCTCCGATGTCCTGGGATACACATCCATCCTGTCGTGGCTATTTGCCCAATTCCCGTACGTCACATCCGCGAGCTGAGCCCGCAGATGCTCATGCCCCATCAAGTCAATTAATCGTGAACTGGAAGCTGCAAAGTGCGGAGGGGTTGGCTTTGCCATTCTTGGTTAACTGGTTGTGTGGTGCGTGACTCGCCTCACAGTCCTGCACATCTCCCTGACCTGCCGACGCCAGGGGATCTGACGAACCTTGTTGGTACGTGAGCAACTGCTATGTATGATGGCAACTGACAGCCCGACCAGGTTGTATCCTAACGCATCAGCTTCCATTTCAGACATATCTGGCGTCCTACTTCTGCTTCGTGGACGTCTGTCTGCTCTCTCAATACCTCTACTACACCCCAATATCCCGATACTTCCTTCCACCCCCCGCCAAACTCCCCACCACCCCGGGATACAGCTATTCGTCTCTGCCAACATCCGCAAATGTGTCAACTGCGCGGGGCCGCAGCAAGAGTGTTGGGATTGAGATTGAGCGAGGATTGAGACGCTTGAGCCTGCTGAGAGAACACGGAGCCGAAATGCCAGCAGAATCAGCCGAGGAGATGCACGAGCGTATGGCGTCGGCAGGCAGTCGTGGAGGAGAGAGATCGATCAGCAAGCAGCGAAACAGCAGCGTGGGTGTGCGAAAGGCTGGTATGGTGTTCCTGGCGGTGGGAGGGCTTTTCGGTGTGGGGCAGCTATCCGCTGGAAGCAGCCGGGACATGAACCCGATTGGCCAAGTTCTGGGAGAGTTGGATGTCCCGGTCGTTCACCCCGTGCCGGCGATGATGAACACATCGATACCAGCTGCGATCCTCTGGGGACAACCTTTCCAGATGGCTGTCGAACCGAACAACGGCGCAGATACGCAACGAGTCGTTGGCCGAATCTTTGCCTGGACATGTACCACGCTCTACATGACATCCCGACTACCACAAATATGGAAGAATGTGAGCTCTCTGCCAAATGTATTTCAATTGCGCTCATAGCTGGTGCGATTACAGTTCGTCCGGAAATCTGTAGAGGTACGTGTGGTTGGTTTAGGTTCCTCAGTACCCTCTGACGGGTCTCAGGGTCTGTCAATGTCACTATTCATCTGCGCGTTCCTGGGCAACTTGTTTTATGTTCTCTCCATCCTCACATCACCTCAAGCGAACGGGCGTGGTGGACGAGCCTTCCTCTTGGAGTCTATCCCGTACGTGCCCCTGTAACCGAAAGCCCCAAGCACTCACGTCACATAGCTACTTGCTCGGGAGCGGTGGCGTGCTGCTGTTCGATGTAACAATCGTCACCCAAGGTTGGCTGTACAGGAACCGTCCACCGCTTGACTTCAATGCTCATCTCGACGAAGAGGACGAAGAGGATAACCGAGGACGAAGCCGCGGTCGCCGGCCTTCCGCACCGGAAGGCGATGGTCTCTTGGACTCGTCCGGAGCCGTGGAGACGTATGATACCGTCCCCGCAACATTGCATAGAGACGATTAACCGTCAGGGAGATGGTCCGTTGATTGTTGTCTCGTGGTTTGTCTCTGTATTCCCCGCCTCTCGTTCTGGCAAGGTTTAACTTATTCCCTCTCACGATCGCATGTATTGTAGCCAGTAGAAATCTTTGCCTTCAATTGATACCTCTCTGCATAGCAATTTGTTCTTGCGCCTCTAATGCCGATGCGCTCCCCAGCTTCTTGTGTTGGTTATGGAACCCTAAGTTAGTAACATATGCGTGATCTTACCTTGACCAACCCAACCCGACCCAACCCTTGTGCACTTTGCGACTCCTCCATGTAACCTGTGTCTGCCGAACCCTTCCAACCCTCTTTACACCAACCCTGACCCTGGGCCATATTATAACCCTAACCCCACTCATCCTATAGTAGGTTTGGTAGAATTACATGTAGGGTAGGGGGGTTTCTGATAGCAATATCCATCTTCTAGTCTTACTTGTTTGCAGTGTCTACCTAGAAATTGCTAGTGCACCCACTTTCTGACCTGATATAATCACACCTTTTATCCTATTGAAAGGGCCTTGGATAATGCCCTCACTAGTTGACCTTCTTCAGGGGGAGCACCGCAGGATACTGTTAAGACCGTTCTATATTGCAAGAGACGTCTAGATACAGC
>KV424209.1:0-13306 GCA_001632435.1 Calocera cornea HHB12733
GAGGTCACGCGCGTGATCTTGCAGAAGTCCCCATAGCACCCCCAAACGGCACCGAACAACCACACCATCCCGCTCGTAGGCCTCCGGGGATAGCGTGACAGCCTTGACCAAGTGGTTGTGCACCGGCCCATCCATTGACATCTGTAGGAGGAGGAGAACAGCAACCGTGCGCACATTGGGATGTTCGAGGCCGGCGGCAGTCATGCCGCACAACGTCGGGCGAGGGAACATCTCCGGCTGGGCACCAGGGGCCGCAGGGATGGCCGTGGTTCGGTCCGGGGCCTGGACTGGCGCTGGGTTCCGGTTACCCACAGTCATGGGGCACAACGTCGATCCAGGGGGCGGCTCCGGGAGCACGCGCGGGGCCGGCGAGGCAGACGCACCTCGCCCGGGTGCGTCCGCTGGGGCGGCGTTCCCAACCGGACCCGAGCTCGTGACCGGCGCTGGAAGCCGACTTGGAAGTCCCGGAGCACCAGGAGGACCACAATCTCCCGGCACTTCCTGGTGCTCAGCGCTTGGAGCGCGCTCTACACGGTGAGGCGGTCCGGGGGGCGGGGGAGGTTGGGTCGGGTGGGCGGGCAGGATGACAGGGGCGATGGGTAACAAGGTCGAACGAGGGGGCATCTCCAGGAGCCCGCGCAGGGCCGACGAGGCCGACGTGCCTCGGTCGGGTGCATCCAGTGGGGCAGTGTTCCCAACCGGCCCGGAGGTCGTGAGCGGCGTTGGAAGGTGACGTGGAAGTCCCGGAGCCCCAGGAGGACCAGAATCTCCCGGCACTTCCTGGTGCGCAGCGCTTGGAGCGCGCTCTGCACGGTGAGGCGGTCCGGGGGGCGGGTGAGGAAGTGTTGGGTTGGCGGGGACGATGACAGGGGCGGCGATCTCTACGCTACGGAAACGTCCACGCCGCGCTTCGGCGCGTCGCTCCGCGGCCGCGGCGAATCGCTTTCTCCGCACGCTACGGGGCGTGTCCAAAGGGGGACTGTCCGGCTGGGCTGACCTCTTGCGATCTGGACTGTCCATCACGAGTGTTTGAGGGGGGGACGGAGCAGCGGACGTGACTACCGGCATGTCGGGGTCACGCGGGCGCGGGCCGTTGCGTTCGTCGTCCGAAGGAGACGCTCCGTTGTCCTGCTTTGACATTGAGGGGGGCCCCAGGTTCGTAGGGGGCTCCCCACCCTGATTGTCCCCGGGAGGACCGCGTAGAAGGGCTTCTATTTCCTGGGTGCGAGGGTCAGCTACCACGGGCCGTTAGACACCGCGGATGGGCACAAACCGACCTGTTCTTCCGAAGGGTTGGCGGGCACTTCAGAAAATGGCCGGCAAGATAACTCCTCTTCGCCTGTCCCGGGCACTTCTCGCCCAGGAGAGCCATGTACTACGTGGACACTTGGGTTACCGGTATTCCCCTGGGTCGCGGTGGGCAAGTCGCGTGCAACGGTCTCATCGGGTGCGACGGCGCCGTCAAGCCCAGCGGCAGGAGGAGCATGGGGGTACCGAGAGGCATGAGGGTGACGAGGACGAGCGCGAGCCTCGATGGCCGGCAGTGTGCGAGTGCGCAGGCGCATCCCGAGCGCAGATGAGTGTCCAGGAGGGACAGTAGGATGCAGGGTTGCAGCGTCATCCATGGGGGCGGGCCATGGTCGTAGTTTCGGAAGAGGGGCGCAGGTATATGTCTTCCCGGAGCGTCGCGGTCCCAGGCAGTACTAGTGCCGGTATCATCAGTTGAAGGTTCCATCGTTTGTGGTGGCTCAGTTATACACGTGCGCACCACAACTGAGTCCGCCAACGTAGCCCAGGAAACGACGTCATTAATCAGGGTCCGCTGACTGCTCGCATGGGAGATAGCCCGCTGGAGTAAGCCCAGTGGCCCCAGGAAGCAAACCTTAATCAGACCCAGGCGGCCCATCGGGGTCGGGTGCGGCAGCTGGCGATTGGGCAAGACATCGCCGTGTCCTGGCGTCCCACTTTCTCAAGTAGGCACCCACATCACATTGCGCGTTAGCCATGGCATCCATCACATCCTCGCATACCCAGTATCCACCCCTAGATCCTGCATGGTTTCTCGAAGGCGGCATTGCGTATCTCCCGAATCAAGTTCTCAGCCCGTTGCTCGACTTCGATGGCATTGTCAGCGGCAAGCTGCAACCAATATGCATCCTGGATCAATGGGAGCCCCGGGATCCAGACCACCCCAAGGAGCCCATGACGCCGGAAGATTTCTGGAGACGCTCTCTTCATCACCGAACAAGCTTGCTTTTGAAGGGGGACATCATTCCTGCGCCCATCGATGCGGTACTTGTCGACCATGACACGAGGCCTTTCCTCCCACCATGCTTGCGTCGACCACCATTGGCCAGTCCCAAAACCTGGCACCCGCAGCGCTTGCAGGATCGTGCGTTCACCTGGGCGTACCACGGGAGGATCCATGCGAGCATCGAAACAACCAGCGTGGCTCTGTGCGGCACCGGGGATGACAACGACTGGCTTGCACTGTATGTCCCGCCGTTGTTCCAGGAACACCAGGAGCTCGCTAATACCCCGGTACCAGCCCTCCGGCCGTGGCATATGCGCAAGGTGCTGCGTATCTTCAACTAATGTCGCAAGGCATTCAGCTCGTTCTGTGGCGGCCCGCGGCCTCGTTCGCCCCGCGGTGGTGGACGTGGATCCTGGCCCAGTTTGGGCTTGTTGGGGATGAAGCGGCCGATTACGGCAATGAAGCGAATGTTCAGCCTCCTGCAGGCATGGGCAGCACTCAATGGGATCCCTTACCTCCTCGGCGTCGACATCAGGTTGGAAGTGCCACTCGGCTGGGCGGGCGCCCTATGGGTGATCCAGCCACTGTCAGCCCGTGGCGGGTGAGGCCTGGGTCCCGTGCATCTCCACACTCGCCAGAGGGTGACGAGACACCATGCCGAACCCTATTCGAGCCTCGGACCCCCATGGAGCACATTCCGGTCCTCACGACATAGCCTAAACCACTGTATCCAGAGACATGAATGGGATAAAGTTGACCACTGATACCGGCCCCCTCCTGCCAGCTGATATGGCCCGTGGGACGGCATAACGGGGGCCGAGGGGGCTGCGAGGACCTAGTTCCCCTCTTAAACCATCACACCAGGAAATGCTCGGGATCTGCGGCAGGTTTCTATGCGATCATGGACGCTCATGTCGCGAGCGCAATCATCCAGTGGAGAGCACAATGGGAAACTGTCTTGCGGCGCGTGAACCGGGCTACAACCAACAATCGCGGGGACTATCCCACCTTGACGCGTACGGCGGAGTTTGCAGAACAGTTCCTGAGGGACACAAACCAGGTACGTGTTTGACTTCCAGGTGTGGTTGTCTCAATCTGAACCGCCGCCAATAGTTGGCACCCATCTTGCATTCCCAGGAAGTTGAATGGGCGCAGGCCTCAGTATCCCAGGCCTTGCTGGCGCTCCAGGAGGCCCAGTTGCAGACGGACACCTCCATCACATCGGTGATCCGCCCGGGCGAGTGGCGGGCCACCGGTGGTCGGCCTCGCCTGGACCTTAATCCCGCATGGCTGCAAGATGCACTGCGCCTGGCGACACCGACGCAAGTGGCCAAGCTGTATGGGGTTGATCGGCGGACCATACGGCGGCGCTTGTTGGAGCTGGGCCTCGTCAACCCAGGTGACCAACCGATTCGTAAGGACGGCGACTCCTTTGTGGCCTGTGCACGGCCCATCCGGGCTACATGCGAATACACGGACCAAGACCTGGATGTGCATGTGCTCGCAGCATTACAGCTGTTCCCACAGTTTGGCCGGACCATGATGCAGGCGTTCTTTGCCCTCCAAGGTATCCGGGTGCCCCAGCAGCGCCTGCAACAATCTCTAGCAAGAGTCGCCCCCAATCGACGCTTTGGAGATCGTCATCGGGTCAAGCGCCGAGTGTACGCCGTTGCGGGGCCCAATGCGCTGTGGCATATTGATGCCCAACTGGGTAAGCGGCATGACTTCCCTCGCTCGGCCTGGAGAATGACCAGTCCTAGGACTCCGACGTTATGGCATTGCCATACATGGCATCATAGACGGATTCTCCCGGCTGTGTGTGGGGTTGGCCGCCCACACCAACAATACCAAAGTCGTCTTCTTTGAGCTCTTTCGCAATGCGTGTCGCGACTATGGAACTCCGTCACGGGTCAGAGGTGATCACGGGCGTGAGAACCTTGAGATTGCAGCTTGGATGGAGAGGAAGCGTGGTTTGCACCGCGGGTCCTTTCTGTGGGGCCGGTGAGTAGATTCCAGCTGCACCTGTAACCCCAGCTGATCCTGCACATGCTGAGGTCTGTTCACAATATACGGATTGAGCGCCTGTGGGTCGATGTGACAAGAGGGTTCGGGTCGAAATGGAAGGAGTTCTTCGGGGCTTTAGAGATCTATGCTGACCTGGATGCGAGCGATGAGGGCCATCTGTGGCTTTTGCACCTGGTCTTCCTGGGCAAGATAAACCGTGATGCCGATCTGTGGAGGCAGATATGGAATGAGCACCGCCTGAAGCTCCCGGATGGAGGGAGGTGTTCGCCCTCGCAATTATGGTACTTCGGGCACCAGGAGAAGGGGGGACGTGGTTTGGTCGAGCATCTTTGGGAGGATGAAGAAGGCCAGGGATTGGGTGATCACACGGGCATCGTGGACGCTGGCCCTGGCCACCAGGATGTCCCGGGGGGGCAGGATGACGGAGCTGATGACGGCTATGCTCTGGCGCCGGATGAGGGAGGCGGACATTTGTTTGGGGTGGACTGGGAGGACATGGACAGTCCGGCCCTGGTAAACCACCACCACACGAATCATCCGCCCAACATGGCGGAGGTTGTCGTCGACGAACCCCAATGCCCCGTGGGGCCCAGGGAAGCCGCCTGGCTGCGGGAGGTGCTTGCCAATCTGCCAGATTCGGACTCGCAAGACGAAATGGCACTGGTATGGCAAAAGATGCTGGAAGCGTATGACCTCACCCGGGGGCGATAGGGGTAGAACATGCTTGGGTGGGTAGGACGCGTTCGCAATTGTCCTATAGTATCAAATGCACAGTGTATGGCCTAACTACCACATCCCCATGTAATTTGAATGTGGGGATGCTGCCCGCAAGACCAATCTCCAGTTCAGACGGTGGTATGCTCGCGATTCGCGGTGATCTCGGTAAACAAAAAGGTCTCCAGGTTCAGGCCGGTCCTGTAGTCCCCGATCTGCCCGGGGTGACCAGGGCGTGATAGGAGGGGCAAGACCACCAGGTGACTGCAGGTGGAGAATTTCACGCCCTCGGCGTGCCGATCAAATCAGATCTTCGAGTGTCAGCGACAAATTAGGCCTGTATTCATCCAAACACTCACCCAAATTTTGCCCTCCATGACTCCTGGCTTCGGCAGACGATCAGATCCGGTGGTAGTCCGCAAGAATCTTCGGGCGCGAAACAAGGGATCATCGGCATTGCCGGGACGTGTGTCTGCAGACCAGGCAAAACGACCGTTGTCCAACGCCTGATTGAGCTGAGACGGCAAGCCAGAGCCACGCAAGAAGTGTTCCACTGTGGATCGCAGACTGTTCTGGAGCACGGACGATCCACTATCGTCGAATGTCCAGTCAAGGCGTGCCAGCAACTGGTCGGGGTGAGTGAGCCGCTCGACGTCCCAGCAAGCCCTGACGAAGGCAGCGGGCCCACCGGCATACCGATTCGCAAGAACCTGTTGTTGTGCGTCAGTCCCGAAGGGGTTGTAGCCGTGGACACTTGGTACGTACGGCAGTCAAGGATGTTCCCTCTTGCAGGGTGAGATTGAGGCCCAGACGGAAATAGTGTAGCTCCTCGGGCTCCAGGTGATCCCAGGGCAGAGGAAGGGTAGCCTGGTCAATGAGGTAGGCCCGCCACTTGGCATGCATATCCGGGGACAAGGGATAGTGAAGGTAGTGGTGCTGCCACAAGCACATGTTGTTTAATTGACATACGAAGGAGCGAGGGAGGGAGGGGACATACCTCAAGATGAAGGACCTCATAAAAGTAGTGAGCCAAGGGATACTGGGGGTGATGGCGTTCCTGTGGCAAAGTATGAACAGCCGGAAACTTACAATACAGGAAGCTGGCTTACCAAGGATTGGGAAGGAGGGAGAAGGACACCCTTGGTGCCCAACGTGTCCCATTGCGAGATAGCCTTGCGTACTTGGGGCTCGAATCGAGCCACAGTGCGCATCGATACAGACCCGCCCTGCAGGACACGTTCCAGGAAGAGAGGACTGAGCCCTGGAGGACCTTGCTCAAGGAGACACAAGAAGGCGAGGCAAACCGCTCCAGCGAAAGCGCAATCCAGCTTCGCCTGGATCGTCAAGGGGGCGAGAGGGGCGGAGCTGGAGAAGTCTCGAACACGAAGGGTAACAAAGTCCTCCATGCCCACGGGCACCAACACACCCCGCATGACCAGCTGTTGTTCCAGGCAGGACAGCACATCCATGCTGGTCCCACGGCCCCGACTGTGCCGACCGCTACCAGCAACAGTCAGCCAATGCCGGCCAATCATGAAGAAGACATACACAGTGATGAACTGGCGTAGGGACAGCACCTGCTTCAGCTGGGCGACTTGGTGGACCGGAGTAGACTCAGGAAGGACGATTGGACGGATGGCGCGGCGAAGCCATTCTTCTAGGGCTCGAGCCGCGGCGGGAGTATCGTCGCCAGCGACGGTAGGGCTTGGCCCCCAGTACTCGATGCCCGCACTTGCCCGAAGATGTGTGATAACATGTTCAGGGGACTGCAGGTAGTCCGAGCTCTGCAGGGAACGGACATGTGGCGCTACCGGCAAGTGTCGGCGGAGTCGGGGCACGCCCGTGTGCAGTGGGGGCAGGCGGCCGTCTGGGGCACCCTGGATATCGTGGAAGACGTCATCCAGCACCTGGAGTACCGGGGAATGCGACGTGAAGGAAGGGAGAGGCGGGGCATTGCGGTTGGAAGGTACGCCAGATGATGGTGGGACAGGGGGGGGGTGATGGCGATCTCCAGGTGGCGGAGCCGTGTGGAGGGCAAGTGCCTGAACTGGGTGAGTCGGTCCATCTCGACAAGGGGGAGCCAATGGGAGGGAATGGTGCTGAACTGGACGAGTGAGATCGATGATGACGTCCTCCACAGAGGGGAGCTCCGGATCGCTGGCACTTCCATCCTGCACGAGTATGAGCCCCACGATGACGGGTGTGACTAAATGACAGACTTACCGAGGAGTCCAGGTCCTGGATGGTGACAGTATCGCGCGTCATCTCCCGAAGAAGGCGAAAAGGCGCTGGAGTCAGCTCGCCGCCCACCAGCTTGCCCAGGTGGCCGTTACGAGGGACTGGGACGAAATGAGCTGGGTAATTGAGGATGTCACGAGACAGACGTACCAAGGTGGAGATTGGCGCAATCCGCTGGGTTCTTGCCACCACATTCACTCCAGATATCCCCGGCGGTCCTGGGAGGATCGGTCTCAATTGAGATAGGCATGAGCCTGCTGCCGCCCCCACGCGCCCTAGCTGGCAGCCAGAGGAGGTTTGGATGATTGGAAAGAGCATGCCGATCGGGAGGTGCAGGGGGCGGGAAATGGAAGGGTGCGAGAGCAGGCTGAAGCATGGCGGCCAGGTTGTCCATAGACATGGATCGAGGAACAGAGAGTTCCGTGATGAGTCCATATCGCCGACAGCTGGTAATAAATCAGTGGGGGATGCGAGCGTACACGCGGGCAGGACGAACTTGGCGATAAACTGGTCCTGGGCGACCCGGTACACCAGGTTCTCCTGCACAACATGCCCAACATGTCAGCGGGAGCATAGGATCTTGACACTTGGTCACACCTGTTTGCGCGTGGTGGAAACTGCGCCCCAAATACGTATGATAATTCGAAACCGGACGTCGATGTCCAAGGGGATCGCTCGTGCTTTCCCTTTTGCGAGTGAGGGGACCTTGGGAATCTTCTTGAAGTGGCGCTTCGTGCTTTCGAGGCGGTTGAGATTGGCGGCTCGGTCGGCTAATTGCTTTGAGACAGCCGTGAGCATCTCGGGTGCCATGGTGGACTGGCTTGCGTGAGGTGACCCGGGGGTGCGAGCGCTTGAGTCGCGGAGTGCCGCACGCAGGTGATCGTTTGGCGGAGTGCGGAAAGTAGCGAGCCAGGAGGGCACGTCGGGAAGAGGAACTTCGGGATCCATGGAAACGCCAGGAAGACCAGGAGCCGCTGGATGGCCGGAAGCCCCAGGGGCAGGTGGGTGTGCGACTGGGCGGACAGCTCGAGGACCACTTGGCGTGCTGGGGACAGCGGGTCGAGGTGCGGGTGCTTCATCTTCGTCAAGAAGGTAATGATCTCGAAAGACGTGCAAGCAGCGGCATCGAGCATCCTCTGCAGGCATTCCGTAGCTAGCCAATTGTGGGGGCTGCCCAGGCGGAAATCGAAAATACGGGCAGGCACACTGTCCTGCAGTTTGTGGGGCGGGCGAGGCGAAGCAACGACCTGAGTAGATTTGGGGGGGCATCGGGAACCGGCAGGCTGGGGAGGGGAATGGATGGTGTCGGGTAGAAGGGAGGCAACATGGTAATAAGTCGGGAGTGTGGGGGAACAGACACAAGGTTCAATGGGTGTTGAGGGCAGGCGAGCAGGGTGGACGGGATATATCAGGAGGGCTGGTCAGGGCCGACTGGATAGCGCCGCGTGCAGACCCCAGACACCCCAGGTTGGCCCTGAGGTGGGGCCGTGTATGGGAAAGACCGCGGAGCCTCCTGGCACCGGAGGCTCACGTGGCATTGGTGCCGCGGTATAGGGACGGACCCTGTGCTGCAGCAAATCCCATTTGCTGCGGCAGAAGAGGTGATTTGCTGCGGCAAAGGGGTCTTTTGCTGCAGCAAAGGGACCCCTGCTGCGGCAAATCCACCTGTGCCGCGGCAAGGGCGGAAAATGCTGAGAGGGTGAACGCTTTTGTCCCTCAAAAGCCCCCATACAGGACCCTTACTTAGTAAGGGTCTGACAATCATCATCTGCCACTTGGTTTTTGTCATCACGCCTTTCAATCTCTGTAAACTCCATTTCTCCACAAGTTACTGATATGAGAGCTGCAAGTGGAGCAGTTTCTGAGACCTGAGTGGCATTTGCCGCTCAGGGCTCATGTCCTGTTGACTGGGGTGAACCTGGATGGGCACACTGGATAGTAATCCTTATTTGTTGGCCTAGGAAGCTCGGTATGTGCCACAGTCATCGAGGTTAGGGCTGGTTTGGGTGTGAATGGGGTGGGAGAATGGGAGTTACTGTATTGTGTGAGGAGGCTTCTAGGCGTACACAGGGAAGGATTTGACCCTAACCCTTATGAAGCGGCTGACTAATAGCTACTCATGAATGTCATTGCCGGCCTCTCTCGCTGCATAGGCAGTGTCATCTCGCCATTCAGCAGCGTTCCGCTCCTCTAGTGGCGATCATTGGACATTGCAATCAATTGCTCCTTCTCTCCTGGCTGTACCTACTGTGCTGTCACTATTCTGTGAACTGGGAAGGACAGGACCAAAGATAGTACGAGAAATTTGGGAGGATATCGGACATCAACCCTACCGTCACAACCACATCATCCAGGTAACTACACACCTACTCAGCTAGATCAAGTCGACACTCAATCCAACGTCCTCCATGAACGAATTTGCTGAGATCTACGTGGATTGTCGGTCCTGGAAAGACCATCTGCAGCCCACAAGCGCCATACAAACGCCGGAGCTTGTCCGGCGAGACCCAGAGAACATGATCGATGCCGTTGCCTTTGATCCGCCCTGTCTTGAAGTCGAAAAAAAGGGGCAGTCTGGTCGATTGACATGGGTAAGGTTGAGTCGGATGAGGCTGGGGAAATGGAGATAGAACAAGTGCCCTAGGCGGTCCAGTCTAGATGCCACGATGCTTCCCGGGATTCATACCGGGGTTGCGACGGTCTTCCGCCAAAAAATGCAATCGAGGGCAAATATGCCGAGGCAATAGTGCCCCCAGGGATGAGTGCTCTTTTCATGGATGTAACAACCTAGACATCCGATAGTCGAAGCGTGCGGTCCCACGATCCGATGATGTGACACCCATCCGCAGAGAAACTGACGGAAGTGATTGAGCGAGTATGACCTTCGAATGGCTCGCCCATGGCTTTCCCCATCCTGGAGCTCCACAGTCGAACGGTACCGTCCTCCGCTCCTGATATAATCAACGAGCCTTCTGGGGAGAAAACGACAGAGTTGACTGGACCTGTGTGACTTTGCAACGGCTTGCCGAAGGCTTCCCCCATATCAGCATTCCATCGCCGAACGGTGCCATCTTCCGAGCCGGAGACAATACAGTTCCCGCTAGGAGAGAAAGCGACGGATGTGACGGCGCGACTGTGACCCGTCAACGGCGTGCCAAGAGCGTCGCCAGTCTCCGCATCCCACAGTCGAATAGTGTGGTCGTACGAGCCCGAGACAATCCGCCGCCCGTCTGGGGAGAAAGCTACGGCAAAGACCGCATAACTGTGACCGGTCAATAGCCTTCCAATGGATTCGCCGGTTCTGGCTTCCCACAGTCGAATAGTGTGGTCCTCTGACCCTGAGACGATGCGGCGCATATCAGGGGAGAAGGCGACGCAATTAACATAGTCGCTATGACCCGTCATTGGCCCACCAACGGCTTGCCCAGTATTGGCATTCCATCGTCGAAGAGTGCTGTCCTCCGAGCCAGAAACAATGTGTCGGCCATCTTTAGGGAAATCCACGGATCTGCCCCGATCCGGAATGACCCCTTAACGGCTCGCCGATAGTTTCCCCCGTATCGAGGTCCCACAGCCGAAGGCTATGGCGGTAAGAGCCTGAAACCATGCACCGGCCGCTCGGAGACACAGCGAATGAAATGACTTGTCTGCTGCTATTTGGGAATGGATCACTCATGGAAGTCGCCGTACTCACATCCCACAGTCGTAGGGTACAATCGTACGAGCCTGAGACGATACGTCTACCGTTGGGGGAGAAAGCCACGGATGCGACTGTTCGGGGCATGCCCTCTCAACCCCTCTCCAATCGCTTGGTTTGAATCGAGGTCCCACAATCGTACGGTGTTGTCCTCTGAGCCCGAAACAACAATACGTCGGTCGTCAGGGGAGAGAGCAACCGATTTGACACCACCGCCGTGACCTTTGAATGGCTGGCCAATGGCTTGCCCTGTTTCAGCATCCTATATTCGAAGGGTGTGGTCTCTCGAGACCGAGACGATGCGGCGGCCGCTCTTGAAGAAGGCCACGGAACTGACGGTGCTGGTATGACCTAATTCGCCCGCAACATCTGCTACAACGTCTGTCGGGTCTCCGGTGGTGCTACTCGTGGCTGGTGTGGCGCTCAATGCGGTACCCAAGAGAGCCGCGCAGGTGATGGCTCCCGCAATGTCGGCGGGCCTTTGCGCCGTGGCAGAAGAGGCAGTGACATCCGCTTCTCTCTGACTGAGGGAGAGTTCAACCACAATATAGAGCTTCCCCATCGTGGTTGATCTTGAGACAAGCCGGCCGACTGATGTAGAGAGTGAATGGTGAGTGATCAGACAGACTGGGTAGGAAGAGCGCGCACCGGAGTCCGCGGGCAGCCAGCCCTGTACAGGTCTCGTGAGCGAGCCAACCTCCTCCGGTAGACGACCTTTGCCATGATCTTCCAGAGAATTACTCGTAGCTCTGAATCAGGCGTGCAGGTGCTAGGGAGATGTCAACACGGGCACCAGGTAGGGTAAGCAGGATCGGCGCACAACTCGTGTTTGTCCTTATCCTCACCCCACACTACTTTGGTCCCCTTCGACTGGATCTCCCTACTTGCCCATTCCTCTTTTCCATTGATTCGTATTTGGATGACATACTTGCCGGGATACTGGAGTCGTGTGCGCTTAGGAAGCCCGAGCACGGTCACAGCTGACAATGCGTAAGCGCCAACTCGAGACAGCAAGGCAGCCGACGAACCTGAGCAAAGATATGTAGACCTCAACGACTTGCCGATCTCGAGAGCTCGAGCAGGGGCAGCCATGGGACCCGTCTTGCGCTGCTACTTGGCGGCGGGACGGGGGGCGCCGTGCGGCCTGTAGAGATGTGGTGTGTAAGTGGGTGTATATGCAAGGCAATGCAATGCTGTGAAATAGACGGCGTCGGGGCCGTACAGTGCGATACAATGCAATGAGATGCCCGAGAATCGACGCATTAGGCGCTGTGTGGAAGGTATACACATGGGTAAGTGTGCAGGCATCGGGAGAAGGAGTGGTGGAGGCGGCAGACGATTGATGGGTGTCCAGGAGAATCCCGATAGACGCCGACCGCCAGCGAATGTTGTTGTGAGTTTCTTACGACATGCTCGTACTGTTGAGAGCACATTCATGCGAGTTGGAAGCTCGGTAGAGTATGTGTGGCTTGGATTCTGCACGCAAGCTGGTTAATCGAGCATTTGGTGCTCATCAGACGTGTGGAATGTAGAACTGAAGGGTAGAGGTGATGTGTGAGGACCCTGGTGTGCACGTGACTCGGCACAGCCATGTTTTCTCGGCGCGTCAACGCGCCGCGCGGACAAGGAGAAGAGTGCGGGTACAGCACACCCAGTGGGCCTGCCTTCATGGCTACAGTGCTTACTATGACTTATCTGCAAATCGCACACAGTTCCACCCACATCCCGCGCGCCTCCCCCCCCCTTCCCATGCCATGCGCCGCCCGCACCCAACTCGCAACTCGGAGGGGATAGGCGCCGGGCCACCGTCGCCCTCGGCGCACAGCACGGCCCCGGGGTGCCTCGACCCGGGCGCTACATACGTACCGGGCGACCCGCTCGCCCGACCCATCTCACCCCGCCTCCCTCACCCAATGGCCAGTCACCACTCAGCCGATCGCCGCGCGGGGCCGAGAATGCCCTGCCCTGCCTACATACCCGCGCGGCGCGCCCGCGGCCCAGGCTGGGAGGATGAGCTAGCGCACCCGCGCACCAGCCACCCTACCCACCCCATCCGACGGTCCCCCGCACGCGCGCTCAACACCCCCCCCCTCCTCTCACCGCCCACCGCCCACCGCCCAGGCTAAATTGGCCGCGCTCCAACAACCCCCTGGTGGGCGGGCGGGCAGGGGTATATAGGGCTGCCCGGGCGGGCGAGGGGAGGGGTGCCCGCTTCTTTCGTAAGTGGTCGCTGATCGGCTGGGACGATCTCCTTCGTTCATTCATCCGTTTCCAACTTCCTCAATCTACACTCATACGTGCGCCCTACTCCCTCCGCTGAGATGAGCAGCAGAGCTAACCCCTGCCCCCGCGCGTCCTCCCCGCCCTCGCCCTCGCCC
>KV424210.1:0-13133 GCA_001632435.1 Calocera cornea HHB12733
GAACAGGCTGCAGAGGAATCAGAGTTGATATCAAAGACAGATCAAACAGGAACATACTAGGATCTCAAGCCCAGAGGCCTTGACCATGCCGCTTTACATAGGCGTGTACCCGCTCCACGCCCTTCCCGTCATGCTCTCTCCAGCTCTTCGCCAGCGCAGCGACGACGGGTCTATCCTCGCCAAAGTCGATCCTCCGATGCGCGGACGAGAACGAATAGCAGTCTTGCTTGGCAAAGTCGCCTCGCCCAGCCTGGGATCGTGGAAGAAAGGTACTCCCTGACGTCAGGAGCTTTCTGAGCTCGGCAATGCAGCGAGCGAGTGGCGCCACCACAGTCGGGCAAGAGCTTGTACGTGCCGGAGATATCGAAGTCGAGCCGCTTCGCATCATCAGGATCGACCGTGAGCTTCCACGTATGCCACACCCGCTCTGCAGCGAAGGCACCCTGCAGGCCGAGAGCGCTCTTGAAGCTGGGATCCAGCTTGCCCGTGCCCTGGACCTTGACGTCGAGCGTCTCTGTGATGGGCAGACCGAACTCCCTGCGGCCATCAAAGAAGCCCTTCCTCCCCGTAGAACGCAGGATATGCCGTGCAACCATTGGTACTAAGGCGAGTCGGCAGGCATCGTCGGGTCCGGCCTGGCATACAGAAACCATTGGGGCTTTGAGGTGGGGGACAGGACGAGCTCGAGCCGTGCGGAGGTGCTCTCATAGTTGACCAGCCAGAGCTCTTGCCGCTTGATCGCGGTGAACCGCAGGAAATCCTTCATAGCGCATCGAACGGTTTCTTTCCAGAACCGGAACTGCTTCGTGCTCATCCCGCCCTCGTCGCTGAGGGTGAGGTTCTCCGTCAAGGTGTCGCAGTCCAGATCATCCTCTTCGATTGAGAACTCGAGGCACATAGGCAAAGCAGCCTTAAGCTCCTTCTCGAACACCGTGGAAGAGAGCCGATCAACATGATACGGCGCGTGATTGTGCGTCGGGCGACCACCGCACCGCTTGCAGGAAGTGACAAGGCAGTCTTTGCACTGGCTGATCGTCGCTGTCGTCATGCCCGCGCGACTTTCGCAGATGCAGAGCCGCGCGCTGCACTGGGCCATGTCGAGGACCCGCATGAGTTCGACCTGCTTCGTTGCTGCTGGGTCGAGTGGGCGAGACTCGAGTAGCTCTTCGCCCGTTATATGCCCTTCGACCGCGCTGTCTGACTCGATGTGCTCGTCAACGTCCATTCGATCGGCGAGATCTTCAAACAGGTGCTTGAACCCCACTTAGAGGGCGGCCATGGTAGCGCTGCCTACGACGGTGGAAGTCATGGCATTCCCAGCAAGATCAGCGAGGTTGTCTTCCGTCTCACGCGTGAGCAGGAGCTCATGGTTGGGCGAGCCTTGCAGAGCGAGCGCTTCGAGTCCTGTCATAGGACCACCCCGATGCGTAACGTACGGGATCTTCGAGGGAGTCAAGCAGGGAGAGACGCCAACGACACCGGATCCGATTTGGCGATCAACGTTCTGCGAGAGGTTCCAGACCAGTGTCGTGTAGGATGGGTCCCAGTCCTCCTTCGCGTACCGCAGCAGCGTGATGTCGACCACGCCCCAGTCGCGCCATGTCCAGTCAGGCATGTTCGACTTCCCACCTGCAGCCGAGTCAGCATGTATTTGAAGAGTCATAGTGTAGATATGCGCACATTCCTCCCAGAATCTGAACGGCCTCCTGGTGCCCCGGCTCCTCGCACAGCGTCGGCCGCTGATGCCTGCCCTCGCACCGGCTCCAATCGATCTTCGCCCTCCCGCGGGTCATCGCCCTCGTCGCCTCCTGGAGGAGCCTCTCCCTCGCCCGATGAATACGCGGGTCGTCAGCAGGGAGGAGGAACGCATCCAGCGGGCTGGAGGCAGGACGCTGTATCTGCAGGGCCTGCGTGTTCCATTTCTCGGGCATGGACCAGGTGGAGTCGCCCCCTCTGCGCGGGAGCGTGATGTAGAAGTCCTTTGGGTTGAACTTGCTGGGCGTCGCCGCGTACCCCTCCCTCCGTCCTGAAGTACTGTACTTGACGCTCTGCTGCTTGTTGTTCAGCGTCGATTACTGTAGCCAGGATCAGCCTGCACAGCCATTCAGGTACCGCCGCAATTCTGGCAGCCAGTGCCTCCCGCTTTATTAACTTCTGTGACGACTGGTGTATCATTTTTCACCTTCGCTCGTGCTTGCCCTGCGCTTCGCCGACACTCACTTTCCAACACATGATATTGCTCCATCTATGCTGGAAGCCATCATTGAGTCTTCTTTCAACACCATCTTTCGCCTCTTCGCCTACCTCGTCGTGTGTTACCATGCAGTCGACAAGCGCCTGTCTCGAACCAGCACCCGCTCCTGTGTCTCATCCCCTAAACATGAGCTAGGACCTTACACCACATTCGAAGGCAGGTCCGGCGGCACTCAGTGCGTTTACTTCGGCCGTAGCCAAAGGAAGTACGACCAAGGGCTCTCTTACTACGTCAAATTTTCCGACAACAACGATCCCAGCAGTCTCGAGAGCATCCTTGCTCGTTGCGATTGGCCTGCATCCCTGGCTGCCCTGGAAGACGCCTTCGTTGACCACTTTGGAATACGATGGTGGAAGCATGGCGAGGGCATCATCCCTGACGCAACTTACAACATCTCTACTGCAGACGGACACTGCACGATCACAATCTCCCCGCCGTTACCCAAAGCCCCCGGTGTGTCCATCGACAAGTGTCTTGACCGCATGCCGCGCATACAAATATCCGACCTTGTCCGAATTCAACACATAAACAGTGGAGTTGATATGGTCTATCTCGAAGATGCGCTTTACGCATTCAAGCACTTTGAACCCACGCTCGACCAGGCGATGGACCCGCTCAAAGAGGTCAAGACCGCGTTCGAGCTTCGAGAATCGCCCTACATCATCAATGTCACCGCGCTCGTCACCGACGGCGACAGCTACCGTGGATTCCTGATGCCTTACGCGACTGTGCAAAGCCTCGTCGATGCATTCAGGCTGCGATCGTACCCGTGGACGACCTGCGTCCAGATTGCGTACGACATCGTCTGCGGTGTTCTGGCGCTTCACACGATCCAGAAGCCGAACGGGGATCTGAAGCCACAAAACGTCATCCTTCGCTACGTTGGCGAGCTTGAGGACCGTCCAAGAGCGCAGCTGATCGACTTGGAGGCCCATGGTGGTGTTACCTTGCCGTTTACAGACCCGGCTTTGGCGCATGAGACGCAACCAAGCACTCTTCAGGACATCTATTCGCTCGGCCTCATGCTGCAATGGCTCGCCATCGCAGACGAGCTGCGCTCCAAGAACAACTTGGAGATGGAGCCTCAGGAGGATGGGCACGAGGTCGAATTACCTACGACACTTCCCCCGCATGTTCCTTCTTGGTATGACAATGTCATCCGGAGGTGTTGTGGGCCCCCATCCCAGCGCCCCACTGTTGAAGAGGTGCAACACATATTCAAGAAGAACATGTAGACTTCCTCTCTCAAAGGAGCGGTACCAAGGCTCCTGTGTAGGTCGGAACTCGGAGTGTCTCAACAGACAGCGTGCCGCCGTTTAAAGGATAGCTTCCTGTCGAGCCTTCAACTATACTTACATAGAGTACCTTAGTTAGCTAAATATGGATGAATTGTCGCAGCAGCATACGGAATCGCATTGCAGAGGCTGTATCGGGAAACCTCGTGGTCAGGTAGTCTGGTATTCCGTCCCGTCGCAGATTGTGCAGCGCTTGAAACAGACTTACGGGACAGCTAGAACGTGAAATACACGAGCGCCGCGACTACAGCTCCTTAAGCAGCTTGGACAATAAGGTCGTAACGTGAGCACCCATTCCTATTACCCCCGCTCGTCAGTACTTATCAGCGTCTGCTCAGCATTCAAAACATCTCTACCGAACACTCGGCAAGCTCTGCGTGCGTAGGCAAGTCATCTCTCTTATCGAAAATGGTTGGGTCCCATCTCACCTGCCTCCATGGATAATCTTCCTTATCGAAAAATTAGTTACTGGCTGTATGCCATCGGTTTCAAGGCTTCCTGTCGCTTAGCGAACAACGGCTGCGTGCTATCTGTCTCCATGGATGTTGATCTCCATGATAGGACATAACAGATGCGCCATTGTTGCCGCCCATTCACAGCATTCTCATGTGACATTCCCATTCAAGGCACACCTCCCGCATCCAGACAAGCGCGCGAGCCAGCGCAGCAATTGTTCAGATGATAGGGGTGGCAGGCGAACATACTTTTATAGTCCACCTGCGGTGGGCATGCCAGGGGCACCTCGTCCTTCAAAGAACCGTACCGATTCCTTCATCTGGTGAGCTTGTCCTCCCGGCCCCATGTCGCCCCCAGCTTGCTCACCAATTTGCAACGGACTTATAGTCTTCAGGGAACACGCGCCAGACATGTGTAGAAGGGTTACCAAGCGGTACTACACCTGTGGGAAACAACAACGCGCCACTACGACGCCCATCACTTGCGTTAGCCAGGTCCGTAACGGCACTGGTGAGCTGGTCGACTGCAAGGAGAATCGCGGAGAGACCCTAGTTGCAGTGGGCCAGTACTGTCCAAGCTGCGGTGGGCTGGGATATGACCGGCTGAACGGGGGGCTCCCGGGCGCTCCCAGCTGCGCAGAAAACAAACGGGCCCATGCGGAATGGCTCGCGACCCAGCAGCAGAACCAGGAATAAGAGCTTCAGGTAAGTATGAAGCATGTTTCTGTATTTTGCGGTGCTCATGCAGATTCCAGTTCTACAAATGGTCGGCTAGCTAAGAGGTTGTAACGAAGGAATAGTAGCCGCAGAAATCAATGCATCCACAACGGCCCCGTACCGCGGCGTGTTGCGCTCACCGAGGCCAACAGCAGCCTGTGGACCGTCCCGCATTGCAGCGAGCGTTGCCAGTGCTCCTCCCTGCGCCAGATCGCGTGCGTCTGCGCCCTCAGAATTGGGGTGATTGTCGACTGGGCAAATTACACATTTGTGACAGACTTGCCGCGCGCATCCAGCTCACATGCCCATTTGTGCCAATGTTACCCCGATCTCGCCGCCCTGGATATCATTCGTGTTGCATCAATGCTAATTGAACGCTTTGGCGCATCACGCAGGACGAATCCTTGTAGACGTATTTTTCTGGTCCATATAGCGTGGGCGAGATAGGGTAGCTATATGGAGTGTCAGCAGGGTATTGAGGACGACGAGCAGGCCGTGCGCACCGAGCAAGTCCAAGGAGACCGCTTCTGCCTCTCTCGCCTGCGCCCCTCCCATCTTCCACTTTCCCCCCAACCTCTTTTCCTCGCCCAGCGCCGATACTTCTGCGACTCCCGTGATTGACCATATGTCGGTATGTTTGGGGTACGGTGGTATAGTGATACTTCGGCCAATGACAAGATTCTTCTCTCTCAGCAGCGCATGACCGTCTGCGCCCACTCCCTGCGGTGCTCGGTGGGACTGATGGGGCTGTATCCGCATCCGAACCAGTTGGAGATGGCGTTGACAAAGGAGTGGTGGCGAGTGCGCGCGATTTAGTCGCTGTGCATGCTGAAGTTGAAGCTCTTGCGCCTGCCCTCCTCGAAGCGACAGGGAGAGGGGGGTTCGGTGCCCGCAGGCTCGATCCAGGCAGGGAAGAGACCTTGCGTGTCAGCCTTGAACAGCCTCGAAGAAGAGGAACCGGTCGAAGTATGTGTCGATGATCTCCTGAACGAACTCGACATGATAGCAAGGAACGAGCTTGTGGTCGGTGTCAAAGAATTCAATGCCGTGCTCGTTGAATGAGCGCTGTTGAGTCAGGGGCAGGCACTTGATTCGAGACAAGCACTCGTGCGGATTGTGATGAGCTTCTCGTCGCGCTGAGACTGATTGAGGCGGCCATTCACAGAGTAAGCCTCCTTCAGTTTCTCAAGCGCAAGCAAAAGCATTTGGTGTCATGCCCGTACGACAAGGGTGGGTTAGGGCTGGGGGCGAACTTGCGAGATTCAAGCCAGTGAACAGTGGAGGTGTAGAGAGCGACAGCCTCTTCCCCGCTGATGTAGGTCCATCCTGGAGGCCGCACGAGAGAAATGAAACCTGACAAGTTCATGTTTGCTCTGAGTTGCATGGCCCTGGCATTCCAGGACGAGGTGTATAACCACCTCACTATCGCACTCGCGGAGTCTATCCATCCGGCATTCGTGTTTGACGGGCAGTCAGCACGCCCACGCATGTGGCGATGGACCTCTCGAAGTCGTTGGTATCGAGTAAGGGAAATCTCGAGCCTATTGATGGCTGCGTCGTATATGCTGTTGCAGCGCAGCGCCGGGGCCGATGTGGTACCAGTCATTCAATCCCTCTCTCTTAAGCTTTCCTGTTGTGCGCATGAGTATACACGCAGCCCATCCATATCGAGGGCGAACTCGCTCTGCGTCTCTTCGCGTGTCTCACGGATCAGCTCCTGAGTATGCTTCAGAAGCCTCTCTACATAGGGCACGAGGCTCGTCAGTTGGCAGTCTACAAGCATATTAGCTCCATTCTCACTAGAACTAGATGCACCTCCGCGAAGCGGGTCTGTACCCTCCTCTGCCTGCGGAGGTTCCGAGAGGTTCAGCTCATTCAGCAGCCCTCCAACAGCGGGAACCGTCTCCGGATCGAATTCGTCAACTTTCTTTGGGTCGACAGGTACACATACTCGTCCAGTTGCGGCTGAACGCAGAAGCGCGACTTCAACAGATGGTTGCGGTGTTTGGAGACCTCGGCGTCGATGCGTGGGTAGAGGTGCTGCAGGATGATCTTTTTGTGCCGCGCGAAGGAGTTTGCTCCTTGGCTGTGGCCGAGCGCGGTGACCTCCGCGTTGAGGTCGCCGAACTTCTTGTTTGAGGGTCGTCCAGGATTCGCCGCCCCAGAGCCTGCGTAGTGCCCCAGCGATAACTGTAACTATACAGAGTCAATATCGATTAAGGAAATGGCATGTGTAACGAGCGTACCCTTGTCCGAATGAGAGACAGGAGCACTTCCGTGCCCTTTTCACAGTCGCAGCACTTCTGGTCCTCGGGGGTGGTTCGGTGGAATACCCACCGAGGCCTTGCCTCTGGACGAGCGCCTGAGATAGAGTCAAATCCATGACGGTGAATAAGGAGGGAGGCTTGACATACTTGAGGCTGGGTGGTAACGGTCCTGCACCAAACCCAGTACGAATCTGCACATTGACCTTCTTCACCATCTCCGCCCCGCCCTAGATAACCTCCAAATATCCCACCACAGCCTTCCTCTGCTCATCCGTCAATGCAAGTGCAGCCAGATGACTGACCCAACAATGGATGCCTGGCCGACCGGAGTAGACCCACAGGAGATATCGGTAGCCGAACTCAGTGCGCAGTGCGGAGTCGAGCGCGGTAACGGCGGCCGCGATGACGGACCAACACCGTGTGCAGATGCCTGTGCCGCTGCAGCACGCTCGGATAGAGTCGTAGTCGGTCATCTCGATATCAAAAACAAGCTCGCGCATCAGCGGTTGGGGGAGAGCGCCGGCGCGCAGCGTTCGCTTGTCTCTTGCCTGGGTGATAGTCAGGTGCAGCACGCTAAGGTTAGGGGAAAAACGGCGCACCTCAGCATTATAGATTGCCCCGACCTCAAAACGGCTTGGGTTGGGCCTCTTTGTCTCTCGTGCAAAGTCTTCGACGGTTGCGAACGGGTTGTAACAAAGGTAGATGTCGCCAGAGATAGTTAGCGCGAACTCCTGACGAGTGACAGCTTGGATGGGACCGATAGATGTGGTGAGCTGGGACCTTGAACATGGCAGTGTCCACTCACTGTGATCGTGATTTAACGAATGGAAAAACGGTTGATATGGGCAGAGCCGCCGATGAACTGCGTCATCAGCTCGGGCGACGATGGGTCGTTGGGCATGTCCATGCTGTCAGAAGGTCAGCCCAGAACGACTCTGGCGGGCGGCAGACGTACTGGTAGCCCACATCATCACCCGGGCAGATCCGTCACGTCTGGGAACCGGTACCATCTATTGCTGGTCGCTGCCAGGGAAGGATGTCGAGATGAGGCTAGCAGGTGACAACGAGGTGACTCGATTCAGCACAATGCCCGAGACGCGTCGACGCGCTGCACTTTGGTGCAGGGCCACTCACACAGGGCACAGGGCACGCATCTCGTCGTTACTCCACTCATATGCAGGCACTCACAGGCGTCTTTCTGCGGAGTGAGGCGAGATTACTAGCTTTGTATGAACCACGAATGCACCCTGCCATCCCGTAGAGATCGCTGAGTCAACCTTCTTTGGCTTGCTCGGGTGCGAGTCGATAATGCGCATTCGTCCGGATGCGATCACCTGCATATTTGTCAGCTGGCCGTCGTAGCTCTGGGCATGTCTGGATGCCTGGACAAATCATGTCTAGGCGGTCATCGCACTCTTCCGGCCTCATCACGGCTTCGATCTTCCTCACGCGGGCGGTCCGTTGGGCAATCTGACCCTCGGCTGTCCACTCTCTCCTTCTCTCCGTTCGATCGAATGCATGCACCTCGGCTGTGCGCATTTTGTCCGCCGCGTGCGGATTTGAGATTTGGCGCAAGCACCGTCGCGACCATGAACGAGGAACCC
This sequence comes from Calocera cornea HHB12733, assembly GCA_001632435.1. NCBI lineage: Eukaryota > Fungi > Basidiomycota > Dacrymycetes > Dacrymycetales > Dacrymycetaceae > Calocera > Calocera cornea. The sequence continues at coordinate 8,593 of KV424210.1, forward strand.
TTGTCTGCGGACAGCGCCGCGTTCATCACGTGACATCCCAGCACGCGCCACAGGCAAACTGTACAGCACCAAGGGACGGAGGGCAGCGGGATCAATTCAGCGTCCCGTCCGGCACGGGATCATCGCTCTTGCCTCCTCCCCCCCTCCTTCTCTGGCCCTCCTCCCTCCTCCCTCCTTTCCCTCATCCTCCCTCCATCCTGGCGACTCGTTGCACCTGCCTGTGCAGCTCCCTAGTGGTCCAACGCTGCTGTTCCCTCGGGAACGCATCGAGCATGTCCTATGGGCTGCTGGACCGGCGCGGCTACGTGCATTGCCCTGTATGGATACCTCGAGCGCGGGCTCCCACACGCTCGGCCGCCCAGTGGTCCAACGCTGCTGCTCCCTCGAGAACGCATCGAGCATGTCCTATGGGCTGCTGCACTCGCTCAACCGCGCCTCCGCTCAACGCTGCTGCTCCCTGAGGGCGCATCGGGCATGCCCTATGGGCTGCTGATCGGGGTGCGGTCATATGCACTGCGCTGTATGGAACAACTGGAGTGCGGGCTTGTTCTCGCTCAACCGCCTCTGGGAGCACCAGGTCGTTCTGGCTCCGCCTCTGTCCGTCGTTGCTGCTCCATGAGAGTGCAGCGGGCATGTCCTATGGGCTGCTGGTCGGGGCGGCTCTCTAGAGTGTGCCGGTTCGATGCTTGAAGCGCGAGCTCGTTCTCGCGCGGCCGTCTGTATCATCCAACGCTGCTGGTATCTCGAGAGTGCAGCGGGCGTGTCCTAATGGCTGCTGTGTCAGAGCGGCAGGCACGAGCTCTTGGCCTGGCATCGCTGCGGGCTGCGTAAGTGAGGCTCTGTATACATTTACGGATGTCTCCATATGAACGTCATTCCAGTTGCTGTGAATGATCATCTCTCTTGATGCCCGCCTGTGTCTGAGCGTTGCATCTGGCATTCCTTTGGCCGATCAACCTGTTTGCACTCATCAATTGTACTAGCAGCAATGGACTCGCGGTGAGTGTCAGGTTTGCTTGCGCGCAAGCACATATGATAAGTGTATCAACGGTGGTGATGCGGCATTGTTAATGTCCACCCGGAGGTGAGCGGTTGCTTCGAGTCCCGCTCGAAATGAGTGCGGCGAGATCGAGCAACCTCCTTGCCAGTTAAACACGTTGTGTGGACTGTAGACCACGGTATAATCTGGCAACAGTCGCCTCGCCCTCCATAATGGACAGGCGCACATTGGCAGATGCATTGCGCCACTGCCTAGTGAATGACTCGTTGCGCTCTGTATCAGACAAGGTTCCCCAGTACTTTCTCTATACGAGACCTCCGTGCGAGCTGCCTTCTGCCAGACTGCCGCTGTAGATCGTCCTCAGACAAAGCAGAATTGGTGCGGCTAAGGAACTCAGGAGATGCAGCCCTTCAATATGCACTAATAGTGCAGTGCTATCCGTGATGACGGCCTAGATCGCGTGACATAGCTCATCCCACAGGAGTGGAACGAATGGTAGGCAGTCTACACATTTCAGTTGACCATTGCCATGGTGGCGAGGTTTGGGTCGCAATACACTTGTATCGTCACCTCCGCTATCGCCACCTTCAAGATCTATTTCTTCAGGAAGATTGTCTTCCCCCTCAGCGATGCTATATATGGCGGGCCTTGTACGGCTGCGTTCTTCAATCTTCCTCGTCAGCGGCACCCATGCGCCCTGCCCCTGCGAGTGAATGCGGAGAACGGACACGATGGATGATCTCTCCCAGTATTCGCAGCGCATCCAGTCGCTGGAGACTCACCAGTCGGCTCAGCCATTGGGTCGATGATCTCAGATGTCATCAGCATGCATACACAAATAGACCAGCCTGCAAAGGATCAGCTCTTAGGCTCGAACAGAAAAACCTTCAAACACGAACGAGTGTCGTGGCCCCCATTATCTCCGCCTCCGACATCTGCAGCATCCTCAATCACATCCCTCTTCCCCATTGACCTGATCAGCCTCATTGCCTCGTATAAGACTGTCTGGTCCATCAGGCGTTCATTGAGCCCTCGACCTAGCGCCCACTGGGTCGTCGCCGACTCAGGTTGTCGATCGTTGTATATGCTTTTGACAAGCAAGCTCGGTCCAATGAGGCAACTCCGAGGGACGTAAAGACATTGTTTTTGGAAAGCGATGCAAGTCTCTCATGTTCTTACGTGCAAGAAGGGCTGAGGATAACCAACAAGGTCACACTACCTTTGTCTTGCTGCTTGAGGAGCATCGCCGCGCGTACCCGTCGAACTCCCAAAATGGGCAAATCGCCCTACCCGCTGGCGGTGATTCCATTTCTTTGTGGGAATGCGACGCGGGTGCTTCTACCGCAGTCAGCTACCAAAGCCGCCCGGAACGGGTGAGAAAAACGGAGGCGGGTATGGAACTTGGTCCGGCTGCTGGTGCCTGTCGCGCGTGCAAAAGTGCTTCACGGTTGCATTAGAAAGCCCCGCGTTGCTGCAATAACGGGGACAAGGAATGGGTGAATAGCTAGTACCACAGTATGTAGTAGATAGTTTAATGAGATCTTGTTGAGTTCTATCAGAGGAGTGTCACTTGTGAGAGACCAAAATAATGCTTGTCAATACCATGGGATAACGCTTTGGATATCAATATCTGAAGAGGGGAAAAGACAATCATATTCACTATCTAGGGAGCAGAGTTAAATAGCTAATATGTACAATGTTTCTGTAGATTCCCAGGCACCAGGCACCAGGCACCAGGCTGTTCCTGGTACCTGAGACCAGGTGAGACTGGTGGCCCAGAAGCGGCACGGAACATTATCTAAGTAACACCACATCTAACACTTAGCCGGCAAGGAGAAAGGGAAATGGATGTACATCCATGGGGAACTTTTAGAAAATGACTGTCCTCAGTCATGAGGCATGGACACAGATCAAAATTGAGATGAAGAGGAATCCCAAAAAGTAGAAAGAAGTTCTAACACGTTAGTTTTGCATTATGTTGGGTATCCGAGACAGGCATTATTTTTGACAATTTTTGTTTTTCTGAAGGTATTTTTGGTTTTTCTTGGGTTTCCAGTATCACTGCATTCCATCATCTGCGGGGAACTTTTGAGAATCACCCTTCCATGGGTGGGGCAGCATTTAGGTGGCAATCACTTCCTGAAACAGGGGGTTTTCATGCGTAGAGTTGGTGGCAGTGCGGCCACCTGATAACACTTGAGATGGGCAGTGCCGTTCACCGTGTGCTCTCTTCTTTCACAACAACAACCCCTCTGCTGCTTGTATCGTCAAGTGTTATGTCTGACCCTGTTGCCGTGGACCCGATGGAGGTTGAGCTGGTGGACAAGGATGTGCATGAGGATGTGGCAGCAATGGAGACACTGAACATGGCAACTGAGGAGGAGGAAATGCTGGCGCATTTGAAGGCATGGCAGAGTATGCTGGGGGCACAGTTCCCAAAGACACTGTTGGACTTTGTTGGCTACAAGAAGAGCCAATTCTGGCAGTTGCAGTTTTGGGTATGTATCTTGACCACATTACTTCTAACACTTTGCTGATACCACTTGGTGTAGAAACAATGTGCAGCCATGATGGCAAAGGCACCCCACGCGCTGGTCTTCCAGCCATGGTTCTACGTGAACTATATGGGCCCCCGGATGCAGTGGCTCTGGTATTTTGGGCGCCTCCATGCTGGAAAGGAGGTACATCCATGTTGATAATGCTGCAAGTAATGCGCAGCTAACACTTTGTTGGTAGGTATTGAGTAAATTTGACCCCCTTGTGCGTGGCCTGGATCTTGCCAGTGCCCAGGAAGACTTCCTGGGGCCAATCATGGTCCCTGAGGCGTTACCAAGCGGCAGTGGCCCATACATGGGGAAGAGGTTTGGCCAGTCCCGCGTCAGGGTTGGCAGGCCGAGACAAAATTGGGGACAAGCTCTCAGTCAGGGACGAGCATGGCAGAAGCGGGGCGCAAGGAGCTGGAGAAGGCACTGGCCGTGGCTCCCAAGAAGGCGGCCAGTGGCAGAAAGGCCCAGAAGGCCATGGAGGTGGTGGCGGCATTGGCAGAGGCGGTAAGTTGATAACACCCAATAACATTGTTGTTCTGATGACTGGTCCAGGATGAAACCATCTTGATCATTGACAGCAAGACTGAGATGGAAGTCTCTGTCTCATCTTGGGCAAAGCAAGCCCTGGCCCCAAGGCTGGAAGCAAGGCACAGGCGACAGCGTCCATCTTGGTGAGTAACATGTAGCATTATTTGAGCGTTACTGATGATTGCCACATAGAAATCAACCAAGTTGCAGGGAAAGGCTCTGGCTGCGGCAGAAGCCAAAAAGACAGTTGGATTGCCCAAGGAGGTGGCTCCTGTTGTCCCCGCGGCAGCCAAGGCGGATAAGCGGGGAAGCGGAAAGCAGTGAGAGCATTACTTTCTACTGCGCTCCTGCATACTGATCCACCGTGCTTATCTAGGAGCCTCCTGTGAAGTGGGAGAACTTCACAAACAAGCAGCAGAAGATCTGGCAGGTGAGGGACTTTGGCGTGAAGGTAAGTGAACAGCAGC
>KV424211.1:0-12987 GCA_001632435.1 Calocera cornea HHB12733
AATATGTCTGCATCGCCTGTCTCGACTGCGGAGGAGAATGTCCAGGATTGTAAGTACTTTCCATGCATTCTTTCAGGTGACAGTTTCGCTGACAGTTGGCAGATCTGGAGCATTCTCGCAGCTTTCGCGTCCTGGGCCGCGACTGGGACTATACTGTCTACACGCCGGCACCCAGTTGCAACATTGGGGATCTTCCCCCTGCCGATATGGGCGATCTGGGCGACCTGGCTACTGGAGAAGACCACTCAGCAGTCTTCATCAAGGATGCCGACGGCTGGAGGGCTGCGCGCAAGGTCTCGGGCCGTGGGGTTGAAAGATACCCTGAAGAAACAATTTACAAGAAGACTCGCCTAGTTTTGGGGGGTCGTTTGCCTCTGTGGAGGCCCGATGGGGCTGCTAGACAGGCCTCTAGCAAGATGAAGAAGCTTGGGCATGGTGAGTGACAGTTCCTGAGTGAACTGTCAGCGATACTGACAGTTTCTCAGAAACACCCACTGGCACTCCCACTGCCAGGAGGAGTTCCAAGCGCCTTAGGAGGGCTTCCAGCTCGCCTCCTCCTCTTCCTGCCTCTCCCAAGCGCGCCCGCCGCGAGAAGCCCCTGAGCCAAGGGCCACAGGTCGAAACTGTCAGCGGTCCAACTGTCAGCGGACGAACTGTCAGCGGCCTTCCTGCGGTCAATCGTCGCTCCCCTCTCCTTGCTCCCCGCGCGGACACTCCTGAGAGTGAGGATCGGATGAGCGTCGATGAGACAGAGCTCTCCAGCAATGATGAGGATGCCAGAGTCCTCATCAATGAAGAACTTTTCAACTTCCAGCCGCAGCCCTGCCTGGATGAAGACACCATCACAGCCTTGGAGAAGAATGCCACTGATAAAGGCAATGAGTGGCTTGTTCCCCTGCGCCAATACTGGGTCGATCATTACCCTAATGCTACCAACAATGCCTACTCTGGCATCCTGATCCTCGAGGCGCTCATGAGGGTCGAGTACAAACTGTCAGCGATCGTTGGGAGGCCGATTACCGACTTCCTCACCAACAAGGTGATTCGCCCGACCATGGATCATGTCCTGGCCGATCTCCTCGATGGTCCCAAGAGTGTGAAGGTGCAAGAACCTCACAAAAATCACACGGGGTACAACCATCTGCGAACTGTCATTCTGTCACTGATGACACATTCCGCCGGCGACATTCCTTCAAGCTCAGTCCCAGTTTTTTCGACCTTCGATGTACGCTGCAACAGCCGCGACGGCCTCTCCACGTGCAAGATTCGCCTGCCACGTGACTACACCGACGATTGGAAAACTGTCACCCCAACCCCGGAAGAAGACTCCGAGCCCGCTTCTGTCCTCACCCCCGGCGGCACAATCTCTGACTTCCATTGGGATGCTCCTGGATGCACTTATGGTGTAGTCCACTTCGATGGACTCAGCAATGTCAGTCCCGCCAAGCTGTGGTTGAAGGCACCAGCAACGCCTCACAACATGACGGTCATGAAGGCATATGGGCACTACAACCGCAGTAGCCAAATGTCTGCAGTTGCCATCTCTTTGCTCGAGGATCTCCAGTACTGGCTGGTCACCCCTCAGAACTATGAGAAGCAGGGGGGAGGATTTATGGAGGCAGGCGCCTTTCATTTGGTGCTGACATTCACACTGTCAGCGCATTGTACATTCCGGGTGTACAACCGCGCGGAGTGGCCGGCAACCAAGAAGTTCCTTAAATGGAATATTCACGATATTTCCAGTCAAGGTGCTCTGGATAGGTCGGACGAGGCCATGCTGATTGTGGAGGATTTGAGGATCTGGAAAGGTTTGGGAACGGGGAATGAGAAGGATGACAGATGGGTGAGGCGGCAGTTGGTCAGAGTCAAGGACCTGGAGAAGGCTGCAAAGGCTCAGGCGGAAGAAATGTAGTACATACTATACCTCTGCATATGTTCATACCTCCTGTTGAAGAATGATATCCTTTTTACTTGCCTGAAAATGTTTTCCGGGCGCTGACAGTTCAAACTGTCAGCCAAACTGTCAGCGCCCCCATAGCCCCAATTAAGCAGGAACCAGGCCCTTTCACACACCTCAACCAGTCCTGAAACACACATTTAGGGAATTAAAACATATTTTATTAGTACATAAAGTATTTTATTTATACCAAAAAAAAAATTAAAAAAAAAACCCAGACGCTGCAGCAGTGCCTGGGACCTGTGGAAGCGCGCGTCAGTGGACCCCTATGGCATGCCGCGTCCAGCGCGCTGCACCGCCACAGGGGTCCAAGCCGCCGCGCCGCGCAGGCTCAGGCGCGCGGCAGACCCTGAGAGGGTTAGCTGCCGCCTTACGGTTTTGCTGATGTGGCTGGACCCTGTCTGGACTCTGGCAGAGGAAGGGCGGAAGCCGCGGGAAGTCATCACACGGGTGATCATGGATGCTGGGTGACGGGTGAACGATGCCATAACTTCCAGAGATTCATGCGGGTATAAAAAGGGCAGGTTCTGTTGGAACAGTTGGAGGAATGTTACCTGTCCTTCGTCCTGCAGCTGGAAGACGACCTTGTCTTTATCTGTGTTCCCTGAACTCCTGGCTCTTCTCCTATTTTCGACGGGCGAGGGTACCCTCCGAGGCTCCGATCCAGGTCCGGAAACGCTGTCAGTGTCGAAGGGGACAGTAGTAGGATGAGCTCCATATCGTGGCCGCGAGGGTCGGGGGAAGACGCGCCTGCGAGGGAAGAGAGGGGCCGATGCCGAGTGTGCCGGGCGGGCTGACGTAAGATTAGCACCGCCGCATTGCATCATGCCGCCCGCCTCCCCCGCTGTCCCGCCCGCTGGCAGCCCTCGGGCGGAGCGGGGAACGCGCGAGTGCACGGTGGACTGACTGTATGCGCACACCGAGCTATCTTTGGCTCTAGGCTCGCCCCTCCATCAGCCGCACTCAGAACGAACAGGTCGACGACGGCGCATACACGCTGGGCATCACCCACCCACCCCCTGATCGTCACCCCATCGTCTCTTTCTTCACCACACGCCCCAGCAGCCAGCTCCTTGCAGACGGCCACCAGCCCCCCCTGCCCCGGCCTCGCACCATGGCGCCCCTGACGCCCCTCGCCCTCGCCGCCCTCCTCCCCCTCCTTGTCCCTGCCTGGGGATGGTCCTTCACCCTCGAGAACTACCCCACCCAGTGCACCGCCCTCACCTGGTCCTGGTCCGGCGGTACAGCACCACACAGCTTCAGCCTCATCGCCCTCTCCGGCATCAACGCCTCCTTCTCCTCCTGGACGACCGGCACGGTCGCCGAGATCGCCGCAGACCAGGCGTGCGGGACAGACGACACCTGCTCGATCGAGTTCCAGTGGCCGGCCGGCACGCCCGTCGTCATCGTCGGCTCGGACGCGGAGGGCTTTGGCACGGGCGGGACGAGCGATGTGTACACCGTGCAGCCGTCCTCGGTCGACAGCTGCGTGTCCAGCACCACGAACAGCAGCTACTACGCGACCGTCCCCGCGTGGAGCGACCCGCCCGCGCAGTGCATGCAGATGCTCTCGGGGTTCCACGGCATCGCCTGGCCGCCGGAAATAAAGGTCATCATCCCCGGCGGGGAGAGCAGTGTGGTGGAGAGCCCGCAGATCCAGGACAACACCACCGCCGCACTGCTCTTCTGGAACATGACTGTGCCCGCGGGGACGAACGTCGCCTACGTCGTCGAGGACGCCAACGGCCCGCTCTTCGTTTCCTCGCTGCGCACCGTCGGCGCGGGCAGCAGCGCCTGCATACAGGGTGGTGCGTACTCGTCCACCGCCGCCCCTGCCGCAGGCGCCCTCAGCACGAGTCCGCCCGCCACCTCCTCCAGTGGGCACTCCAGCACCGGGGCGATCGCGGGCGGCGTCGTCGGCGGCGTGGCGGGCCTCGTGCTCCTCGTGGCGCTCACGATGTTTATCATGCGCCGGTACAACAGGCGCAAGATGCTCGCGCGCAGGCAGACGATCGGCTTGGTTGCGTACGCCGCGACGAGGCCGGAGCGGCTGGAGAGGGGCACCTGGCCCGAGGGGGAGAGGTACAAGGACAACCCGGGCAGGCCGAGCGGGGACGAGTTCTGAGCGGTGGGTGAGTAGGGAGCCGTGGCCTGCCCATCTGGCACCAGCACGAGGACGGCTGAGGGCTACAATGAACGCCGAAAGGGGAACCCGAGCAGTGGATGGACTCGTGCAACGCACACACACCTCATATTTCTGGGTTTCGGTTTCGTCTTCCTCATATGACCCTTCGTCTTCATCTTCATCTTCATCTTCATCTTTACCTCCCCCATCTGTCTCTCTTCATGTATACTTAATGTCCAACCTTACGAGCTCTTGTTGTACGCTAACCCTGTGCTTCCCACAGCCAGTCGAGGAAAATATATATAGTTGTTGTTTCCCTGGGGACGGACGGCTGGTGTGCTGTGTGCGAGCGTCGACGAGTGCCAAGGGATTTCTTCGCGGGCACGTGCTCGCGCTGCCTATGTGCGACGGGGAGCCCACTCCCCCGCTATCGCGCATCTCCGCCCCGAGCGGGAAACAGCAGTCCGAATCGTGACCCTTCAAACCTTACCGAGTGCCCTCAAGAATGAATGTACTGCCCCGCGCGCCGACAGTGCTCCCGGCAATGGCCTTTGCAAGGATCGATTCCGAGTCTCCGATGCCACATTCAACATCAACATACCTAGTCGGGACATGACAACCCTTGTCCGTCAAAGTCATATAGCTGTAAGTGATGAATGCGCCGCTTACCCAATCGATACAGAGATAGACCAGACCGTCCTCAGCAGCGCTTGGGGAGATAGCTCACCCGCCATGCCCTGATAGGGGGGGAACTGTACAGTACTTTCAACGAGAACTATACAGTATTGGGCACAACCTGACGACCATTGGTCCGGCCGCACAGCCCTATCGTGTCCTATCTCTCCTGACCTGGCATGGAGGTCGGCCGAACCCCCTTCTCTACGACCTGCGCCCAGAAAATGTATTAAACCTGCTGGCAAGCGACTGTAGAGCAACGCTCAGTTTGGCAATCGTGCTTGTGGCCACTTCAAAAGACCTCCGTCCAGAGCGGAGATGCTGTTCTGCTCACGAAGTATAACAAGGCCGCGTTGTGCACGCTAGGGGGTGGTCACGACTCTCTCACCGCAATGTTTGCCCTTACGCTACTCTCCCTGGCCGTGGGGCTCCCCACCGCCCACAGCTGGACGCTCTCCCTCCCGTCTCCGCCGGCCGCATGCGAGCCCTTCCAGCTCACCTTTTCCGGCGGTGTCGCCCCGTACCAGTTCACCTTCCTCCGTCTGCCCTCGCAGAACGCTTCCCTCCCGCTCGACCAGTGGGGCGCGGGGCACGCAATCATCGTCAACGAGACGACCTCTCCGGCCTCCGTGACCCTCCCCTGGGCGGCGAACGACCCCTTCGTTGTCATCGGCTCCGACGCCACGGGGTTCGCCACGGGCGGGACGACACCCGTCATGAACATGCAATCGAGTGACCTGGCGGCCGACTCGAACGCCAGCTGTCTCCAGGACAGCACGAACAACACCTATGTCCAGCATGTCCAGTCGTTGACCACCGGCGGAATGCAGATGTGCGAGCGCATGAGCGGCGTCTTCACCGACGTGAAGAGCCCCGTCAGCGTTTCGCTCGTCGTTCCGGACGGCTCCAGCATGCGGTACTCGAGCGCCTCGGTCTCCCAGGCCACCACCGTCGATTTCTCATGGTACCTCACCGTTCCCGCCGACAACCACATGTTCTTCTTTGTGGAGGACGGTAACGGTCCGCTCTTCGTCTCCACACTGTACTCAGTGGTGACCGGCGCATCGACGAGCTGCCCCCAGCTGGCCGTCACGGGAGGGCTCCTCCCGGCCACTACGGGACCGCTCCCCATGGCCACTGCCGAGCCTGTTTCTCCTAACTGGGCTCCTGGGGGCAGCTCGCAGGGTCCGAAGACCGGTGCCATTGTGGGAGGTGTGATCGGTGGTCTGGTGTTCGTCGCCGCTATCGCCGGGCTGGTCATGTTCATGATGCACCGCTATAACTGGAACCAGCGCCTTCTCAGGGAACAAGCATACGGCATCGCCGCGTACGGCCCTGCCGGACCTACCATGCCTGTCATCGAAGGTGGAGTTGATTCCAAGAAGCTGCTCGACGAGGCGAGCGGGATGAAAGCTTAGGGTTTCCCTCGGACTGCTCAGTTAGTTGCGTTTATGCATGTATAGAATAGACTGTACTCTCCGGCTTGTGTTTTTCTTTACTGATATCGATATGTGTGGCTGCGATGAATCTTCAAGCAAGTCACACGGTTATGGTAGATTGGTAATCGGCCTGCCCACTTAAGCCTCGTGACAGACTCTTACTGAGCGCGATAGGCACGTATTTGTATGATGATAAATAAACATTTCGGGCAATTCTCTGCGCAATCGTCTCATATCATGTTCCGGACGAGAGAACACTGTTCAATACACAACAGGGTACGTGGGGGAATACATAAGCTACCGAAACAGGTTTGATAATACCGGTCAAACGGCTGAGCGACAGTGCCGTCTCTCTACGTCATGCATATGGTAGATACAATGACCATAAGGATAGCAGGAACGACCATCAACAGGCGTGCGCCGGTCCTACGATTCCATACCGCAGCACTCGTATGCCCTCCCCCACTAGTAGGTAAGACGGTCGCCGTGTTGAGCGTCCCCGTGGCCGGGCAAGACGTACTCCCCCCCTGCACAGTCATAAGGGGAGTTATGAACAGCCATCCCTCTGAGCCTGGAAGAGTGGTGGTGCTAAAGGCGAACGAGACATTCGTTCCCGGGGCTAATGGTGAGAGGCCAGGTGAGAAGACCGTTTGTTGATGATGTGTTGAGCACTGTGCGATAGCTCTGGCCGAGCGGGACGATCGTGTCGACAAAGATCGAAGTGCTGGTAAAGGTGCTATCCAGGCTGACGCGCGCTGTGACGTTGTTGCATGAGATAGTGTTTGTGTCGAATGCTTGGAGATCTGAGAGGTAGCCGGTGTTGTTGGCGGGTAAGTCGAGCATCCAGCGAGCAGTGGGGATGTTTTCTGTTGAACGACCCTTGTTCCTCCCGTTCCAAATCCTGTCGCATCACTCGCGACGACGATCATGGGCAGTGACCCAAGATTGTTCGTGCTGAACCCCAACCCGCCGGACGAGAGACGGGGTAAGCTTTCTGTACAATGAGCGATATAGCGGCGCCAGCCATCCACGAGGTGAGGTTGCTGACATCCGAGATGGGGACATCCGGCGGGTACAGGAAGGTGAAAGTGTAGGGCGGGATACCGTCAGACCAGCCGAGGGAGATGGTGGTGCATGGATCAACGGAGATGCTGAAAGACCACGCGTCAACCGTCAATGCGTAACAGTGCAAGGTGACCGGGACGGTGTTCGCAGAGGGGTACCGAGTCTCATGTTTGGGGATCGGCGCGTTCCCTGGTTGTCAGAGGCCGTGGTGTGGGGCTGCCAACAAGTTGACTACTGTATAACGCAGTGAGGGACTCACGTCTCCTGTCCCATCTTCAGATGTGGAATGCTTTCCGCTCAGTCCGCCAGCGACGAATACCGGCGTCCAGAGGTACCGCCAAAACGGTCAACCCATCGCATTGGGTTGCATCCCAAATCGGCAGAGAATAGGCAGGTGCTGGCAAGAAGCTCAGGATGAGCGTTTGATGAGGAGATCGTCTTCAATGAAAGCAAATCCGGATCACGTGGTGTCGAACCCTACCAAACGAATACGACAGAATAACTCAGCTCATTCTTTTCAAATTCGACTGATTGACCGCGAAAGTACTTCATCAGAATGCCTACTATTTCTCCACTTCCAACATGCACTAGTCGCGTATCCCTGGTGATCAGATTCTTCACAGTTCTCATGGCTGACTCTTCAGCGTTGGAACCAGCACCTCCGTCACTGGTTATCAGCTGACCATGCTCACAGCGATGATGGCAGGCAGACCAATAGGGAGAACTGTTGCAAGAGTCTCGTGTCTCGCCTCACTGTGGATTGCGACTGGGTTGGTTCGGCTAAAACTGAAGCGGCAAGCCGAAGTCGTCGTACCCGTATCGGCTTGACAGGTCGTATTTCCTGGCGTAACAGTCACCATCGAGGTGATAAGCATCGGTCTGTGCAAGTTTCTGACGGCGAAAGACACGTTCATTCCCGCCTTAGCCGTCAGTGGCCAGGTGAGCTTTCCATCCGTCTCCGAAGCGTTAATGACGGTGCGATAGCTGTCGCCCGAAGGGACGATGGTATCGACGTTGATGAGACCGGCGTTGGTGGTATTGTACCTCGAGACGTTGACGTTCATGGTGTTGCACTCGCTGATTTTGATGTAAATGTGGGTGACATCCTCTAACCCAGTGGTGAAGTTCTGAGGATAGATGTGGCAGTTGGCCGGGAGCGGTTGCGATGGGTCGAGCACGTCGAAGGTCTCGCGGGTACCGCGGGTGCCGAACCCAGACGCATCGCTCCCAACGATGACCATGGGTGTGTACGAGGCGTTCGTGATGTCCCTTATTATGCCGCCCGGATACGCCTGCTGGAAGGTGTATGTGATAGTTTCCTTAGAGAGCATGTTGAGCGGGTTCCAGAATTGCGCCGGCGGAAGAGAAGGGTCAACGACGGGAGTGTGCAGAAACGAGAAGGTGTACGGTGGCGATCCACCCGACCAGGTGATGTTCAGTGGAGCTCCGCATGTCTGCAGCTGCCACTCGACGGCGAAAGACCGTGCACGGGCGGGGAGCGCATAAGTCGCAAGAAGTAGGATGGCGTGCAGTGAAGGTGCATCTTGAACCTTCGAGTATTGCCAGGATAGTGATGGTCGTAGTTTCTGACCCGTTCTTCGCTCACAGGGCGGAGTATTATATAGCACGTCGAGAGTCACCCGGACACGGCTCTGACAACTGTCTCCAGCAGCGAACACCAATGTGCACTCGAAGACGCCGCTCTTGTGAGGCGAGCGAGAACGCACTTCCTCCACCAGCACGGAAACAGAGCGCTGACAGTGCACACCAATGGTTGCATGCATCCCGGGAGTCCGTTGACACCAGACCATTGAAGACAGGAATCGGGACACGCGAAGCCTCGGTTCGGACCGACCCCGCAAATCAAGTCACGTTCTTTCGGTCTCATCAAGACTTTGGCCATAATGGTGGAACGTGACAAATAACCAAACGCGCTTCTGACCGCAAGCTCGGCAACAGGGTGCAAAGAAGACACTTGCGAACTCCGGACGGGGTTGGCGACAGCGATGGTTGCATGAGAACCCGTAAGTCGGAGAGCGGGCCGGCTTCCTTGATCTGGTGCCGCACACCCGGGCGAAGCATCACGTCAGCACACGACGTCTGTCCAAATGGAATGTTCTCCTCTGTGATTGTACTTAACTTATGAGCATAACTTCTCAGTTCGAAGTTCGCTGAGAGGAAACCGTTTCCTAGTTGGACAATTATCGACATGCTCTCGGCGGAACGGTCAATTTTGCTCTGATTAAGTTACGATGGGATCAATACAAGGGCTAACACCAGCTGAACAAGTATCAGCAGGCTACTGTAGAGCGTACCGCTACGGTCCGCTGCGGCTGCTGACTGTGGCTGGGAGGGAGCGCTCACGTTGGTCGGTATGCAGCTAGTGTTTCCCGGCTGAACGGTCAGCAGCGGCGAAGCGAACAGCAGGCCGCTCTCGCTGCTCAATGCGAATGACACGACCGTTCCGGCGATGACCGGGAGCTGCCAGCTATGTCTCAACCCCGCCAGCGTCGACGTGTTCAGCAGCATCCTGGTGCTCTGGCGGAGTGGGATGACGGTGTCGAGGAAGACGTACGCGCCGGAGACGTTCAATCCTTGTTTGAACTGCACGGTCGCGAGGCCGCACTCGGTCAGGCTGGTGCTGATCGAGTCAATGTACTGGAGCGGGCCGGCAAGGACACTTGGACTATTGGAACAACCGGGCGGGAGGGGCGACGGGTGCGGCTGCACGGTGAAGATCTGACTTGTTCCTCCCGTGCCGAAGCCGGAGACACGATCGCTCGGGGTGCTGTTGCCGGATGCGTCGCTCCCAACGATGATCATGGGTGTAAATGCACCGCCATTGATGGGCAGTGAACCCGATACAGGTGCGGGAAGATAGTTGCCAGCAGAGGTGGAGAGAGCGGCGTCGGTCCAGGAGGCCAGGTTGGAGGTGTTGGCCGGAGTGACGGCTGGCACGGTGTACATGAGAAAGTAAACCGGCAATTCGCTGCCTGACCAGGAGACAATCGCATTGGCGCAGGTGATAAGCGGTGCTTGTACAGTGGTGACAAAAAGTTTTGCACACGTCCCTGACGCGGATGATATCCATTTCCCTATCGGAGATGATGCATGCTACTAACGGCCTTTTTGTGCACTTTCCAAGACTACAACATTGTCACAAACAATCTTTGATTGTCCACATTGGTTCCAAGGCATTTTTTCCGAGAATATGAAGGGGACTTCTCATCTGCGTAGGGGACGAAATTCGTTTGGCAGTCCTGCAGCTTTTCGGAATCGATGGGCATGCGAGGGCCCTGACCGCAGAAAACTGATCAAACTGCCCTTCTTATGGGCCAAATAACTCCATGCTTTAAGTAAGACAGGTCTTTTTTAATGCTCGGGACTGTTAGTTTAGACCCGTAGGTACATCCTTTCAAGTTTTGGATGCAAGTTTGAGTCTCAAAATTTTCAAAAACTGTCGCCGAAAACATGCATCATCTCCGATAGGAAAATCAATTTATTTCGCGTCAGGGACGTGTGCAAAACTTTTTGTCACCACTGTACAGTGAAAGACCAGCCATGCACGACATGGAGGTAAAGCGCGAACGTTAGGAGGGTTGTATGAGCGAGGTTGCGGATGCCCGTGCGGCGGATCGTGGACATGTTGGCGAGATGGGTATAGTGGCGGGTACGCGGTTGCAGAGTGCAGAGCAAGAATAACAGGGAGTGTCTAGAGAACGAGGATCCACTGATGTATGCTGGTGGTGTATGAAACGCCGAAGACGAAGATTATTATAAAAGGAGTTATCTTCTAGACGACCACTCTTCTTTGGTTCCGTGTCTAGACAACCATCACAGGAGTGAGTGTCGTAACAGAAGGCTCCACATGTCAGAACAGTGCAGCAGCATCAGAGGCAGCCGTGTGGAGAATTTACGAAGAGCGAGTACAGCGCCAACATGGGGGTGGCTATAGTGGTGGACGTACCGCGGACCCATGGACCGCGAGCAAATGTCAAATTCAGGACGAATGTGTGGATGGGCGCGGAGATTCGCATATTGAAGTGTGACTGTTCTGGAGTCATTGTAGGTCACAGGCGGTGTTGGCAAAAAGAAAAAGACGAAGTCTTGCGAATCATCAACCCACTTGATAAGAAAACCGGAGCAGGAGGGGACAGCGCGGATCGCGTTTGGCGGTTGACAGGGGTCACTTGTCGGTTGCAAACGCGTAAGGCGGGTAGGTACAGGATAGGTAGCTATTTAAACTAATGCCAGGGCGCACGGACCTCTCGCACGGGCCAGGTCCCTCATCACACCCCCTCGCACTGGCTAACCCTAACCTTGCAACCCTAACCCTGGCGCTTACTAAGCGGAAGCAAAACGGAAGCAAAACGGAAGCAAAAACAAAGGTGGGTGCGCCTACCAAACTGCATCCAGGCTGGCCTCATACCATCCAGCCCTTCTGCCTCTACTATCAACTCTGCCCAGTGCTACGTCCTTCATGGATGAGGCAGGGGTGTCAACAAAAGCAATAGAAACAACAAAATATAACCAGTGCACCCCCTGAGATCGCATCTCACCCAACCCTCATACATCCGTGGGAGCTCGCAGCTCACCATACCACGGGCGGAGCACGTGCTTGGTTGGTTATGCTTCTCGGTACTTGGCTATAGCGCAATAGCCGCAACTCCGGCAGTGTCGGGCCCATCCCGGTTGCCGGCTCGGTGTTCACAATCACGGGCAATATGACCCTTCTCGCCGCAGACGTAACATGTGATATTTTGGTTTGAAGCTTGCTTGCCAGATCGGGCACGGGCTGCCAAGGCGGCATTTGTCATGCCTTCAGAACCAGCGGATCCTCCAAGTCGACGGGATTCCTCCTCAATGAGGGCACCGGAGATATCAGAGATGGTGAGGGTCTTTGTGGCGGCAAGGGCACCGGCAATGTTCGCGAAGCTTGGATTGAGATTCCAGATAAGGACATCACATATATCCTCATCCGTAAGTTGGATGCCAATGGACTGAAGCTGTGCCGCAAGATTGGTGATGCCATTGATGTAATCACGGATCGGCTTCTCGGTATCATGTGGGTAGCCGTAGAACGCATGCTTGAGCGTGATCCAATTGGCTCGGTGTAAGCCCTGCTTACCCAGAATTCCATTCACACCACTCCTACAACTTTCATATATGACACTCCTAATATTTCCTGAACGTCAACTGTTGGGCCCCACTGGGGCTGCATGCCGAGGGCTAAACCCTGACGCCCTCTCAACATGCCGGAGCCGCATCCCCGGAGCCCCCGAGAGGCTGTGCACCCAGGTGATCCCTGACGCCCTCTCAACATGCCGGAGCCGCATTCCCGGGCCCCACTGGGGCCACACCTACACACCCGAGCCTCGCTGAGGCTCGGGCTCCTGCCTATGGTAATTTTCTGTCATTCTCCGTCCCCTTCATTCTCTATCTTCTTCCTTCCCTGCGGCCACCTTCGTAGTGCTGTATCTAGACGTCTCTTGCAATATAGAACGGTCTTAACAGTATCCTGCGGTGCTCCCCCCTGAAGAAGGTCAACTAGTGAGGGCATTATCCAAGGCCCTTTCACTTTTTTACTGTTATCCCTGTTCTGGCAACATCGTCGTCACGATCACCAACATCGATACTATCAACTCTGGCTCCCCTCACACGCAGCCGCTCCCAATCAACCCCTCTGATTATCTCACCTCCGTCACCAACCAGCTCAACCAACAGCT
>KV424213.1:0-12399 GCA_001632435.1 Calocera cornea HHB12733
CAATTTGCTGAAATGGAATGTACAGAGTACATTGCCGGCTACCGTCACCTTCATTCCCCTGATTCTCGGCTCTGACAAGACCCACTTGACCAATCATTCCGGAGACAAGACCGTGCATCCCATCTACATCAGCACAGGGGCCATTAAGAAGGATATACGTGCGAAGATCAGCAGACGGGCCTGGCTTCTACTTGCATTCATTCCGACTGAGGGCTTCACAGGGATGTGGAGCAGCAAGTCGGAAGCCCGCACTGTGCAGAATCTACTCTCGAAGGAAATGTGGCACAAATGCATGCGACACATCATACAGCCTTTGGTGCTCCTAGCCACCATTCCCCGCCAAATGGTTGATTCATGTGGAAGAATACTCAACGTTGTATCAAGGATTGCAGCATGGTCGGCAGACATTCAAGAGCAGTTAATGATTGCCTGTCTCGCGAACAATAGCTGTGTTTCCTGCATGGCATCCGTTCAACAATTTGATGATGTGGAAGCCCATCCTCCTCGGACTGGTCGATGGATACTATCCACAGTACAGGAATTACGACGGCAGAATCCTATGGCAACACCTTATAAATTCCAGCAAATCTGCTCCAGATCAGGTCTCAACGGGGTCGAGACACCTTTCTGGATGGATTTGCCCTTCTTCGATGTCTGCAGCGTCCTGACAGAAGATGTCTTGCATGGGCTTCACAAGGGATTCTATGATCACACAGCACAATGGGTCATCGACACAGTAGGGCGCATGGAGATGGACACTCGCATTAAATGTGTACCACATATGCCTGGTATGGAAGCCTTCCCAAAGGGTATCAGTGGTGTTTCCCAGTGGACAGGAAGAAAGCACAGGGCTCTTGAAAGGATCATTCTGTCATGCGCTGCGGGCGCGGAAGGTATGACACCGAAAGCCACTCGAGCAGCACGAGCACACCTGGATTTCATCCACCTGGCAAGATATACAAGCCACAGCACAAGCACCCTCCAGTACCTTGAAGATGCAAATGCAGCCTTTGTGGCAAATCGAGGGGAGTTTGTCCGCAATGGATCCCGCGGGCTTCAGCATTTTCGAGCTCACAAACTCCATAACCTTCGTCATTGGAAGAAAAACATCGAATATCTGGGCACCACGGACAACTACAACACGGAAACACCAGAGAGATACCACATCGAGTATGCAAAAGAGGCATATAAGGCCACGAACAAGAAGCATTTTCTCCCTCAGATGACTGCATGGTTGGACCTCCAAGAGAAGGTGGCGAACTTCAATTCCTATCTTGCCTGGCGGCTCGGAAGGTGGAGTGCAGAAGAGGAAGCAGATAATTCCGATACAGATTCCCCTCCTTGTGAGGAAAGCTTGGGGGACTTGGAGGAAGAAATTTTGGTCGAACGTACCATTGCAGGTATGCCAGCAGCTAAGGCCGGTTGGTGCTTGATTGACATGTTTGACAGGAGTGGATGTGGAGCGCTGCTCAGGGCTATCTATGATCCACTCACCAATGCACTTGCTCACAACCAAGCCACATATTGAGGGAATGGGGGTGAAGGAAGCATCGAAAGTTTTCTCACTGCCTCGGCTGCGCGAGAAGCTCCTTCTCTATTGTGCCAACAAGCTCAGCCAGGGCAAGGAGTTGCACCGAGTGCCCATGGGCTTTCAACTTCCTTCGGCATTCAACAAGCTAGACATATGGTTCCACTTCCGACTGCGGTTGCCCAAGCTTGATGACCAGTTTGGGAAAGATGGGACACGACTGCTTCGGGCAAGACCACCCCGTGCTGCTGCTGCATCAAGTGATGGAATCAGCAAGAGATCCAGGAAGCTCCTGCAATCAGATGGACAGTATGATGCCGTGCTTGTGAATATAGACCCTCAGTGTGCTGGGATAGATATGATGCAAGGTGTGTATCTGCCAATAAAGGAAAACACTGGAGTTGGCTGAACCGCATCATGCAGGGCTGCAAGCGAGCTGCATAAGGCTCATTTTCCGTGCCCATGGCTGTGAGACTGATAGGGCCTTTGGTGAACCACTTCTGTTGGTTCACTGGTACACCAAGATGAAAGACCAGCCAGAACCGGACTTGCTCATGTACAAGGTTCTAGTACAGCATGTGCAGGGCACAGATGAGCCAGCAAGTCATGTTGTTCCTCTGTACTCCGTGGTCCGCAATTGCCCCCTCGTCCCTGCATGGGGTCGGCAGGCTAATGCAGCCATGAGCCCCCTTACTGCACTGGATCAGTGCAGCAAGTTCTACATTAACTGCTTTGCTGATCTTATTACCTATATGTCTGTCTACTGAGTACTGAGAATGCTTATTTTACTACTTCATGAGCCCATCATTACCTTGCTCTGCAATGAAGGCAAACAGATATGCTACTTTCACATTGAAGCTCCAAGTTCCAACCCCTTTCCTGAAGCCTATAACACACTGCTTCAGGAGTACTCTAAGCCTTTGTGGTGACCAAATGATTAGACTCCATTAACATAAAATAGTGCAAGGATGATAAACAATGCACTGCATTGTGAAAGATTTTACACAATTCTTCCGTACTCCATATAGAATTGCTCTACTAGATAGCTTTGGGTGTAGCATAAATCAACGCAAATTACCCAAATTGTGAAATTTATGACTAAATTGAGTAATTTATGTTGCAGAACACTAGATGCCATAGATAGCCAATGCACATTTCCTGATGACTGCACGTACTGGAGATTTTCCTGCTGTACAATGTCAGACAGCGGAGGGCTGTCATTCGAAGAATGTACGTACTAGGGTATTTGTTGCGCTGCGCACTGGCAGTCCGTCGACTGATCTCCGCAACGTCTACGGCGGGGACAGGCACTGGCTCACATCCGGCACGCACTTCGACAGATGGCTCAGCTCGAGTACGAATTTGCGTGCCTTCTTTCTGACGGTAATGCTGCTTGCAAGCAAGGCAGCACACCTTGGGGGGCAGGAGAGTTCCTGTGACCGGATCGCGAGGGTGTATTGTATGCCAGCCGGTTTCATGTGTAATGGGGGAAGTACAGCGAAAGCAGGACGTTCCCTGCCAGGATGTGATGAAGGGAGATATCTCCTCCATTGTGGAAGGTCGAACGGGGAGGGAGCAGTGAAGTCAGAAACAGAGTACCCCGTTCCCTTAAATGCTGCAAGAGAACAGTCCATGTGATACATGGATGAGAGCGGCGGCCAAGTTTTCTCTGGATAGGGAAGCCTGTCCATCGCCAGTGTCCCGTACTGGACAGGTTGTACTCCTATCTCTTCCCAGCGCAGTAATCAATGATGACGAAATGACCGCGGGCCGGGGAATTGCAAGTACGATTGCCGGACACTGTCACAGAGCACCACTTGACAGGGAAGCCTGTCCATCGCCCGTGTCCCGTGCTGGACAGGTTGGGTTCACCGTCTCCGAAGTCCAGTAATCAATGCTGCAGGATTCATTCGAAGTCGGCCGAGCCTTGGACAGAGTACATGAGGAAGCCTGTCCATCGATTGTCCACCGAGCTGGACAGCTTTTGCTCTCAGCTCTTCTAAGTCAAATCCGGCATGGTTGCTACGCGCCGGACAGCTTGCTCTTCCAACTTCCAGTGTATACGATCACTGGGTGCCTTGGCACCGCAGAGAGAAGATGGAATGGGCCGCTTAGAAGGCAAAGTGGGCGCGGGAATGGACAGTATTCCACTGTGTGGGTGCGTTGCTGGGCTGTTCCAGCACTCCGCAGTCCACAGATCCCTATAGCATTCTGTATGGAACATGGGCTAGCTGATCCTGACGTACAAGAAAGAGAAGACTGCTCTTATCGCACTCGTTGCAATGGGATACGCCCTTGCTTCATCAAAGCGGGCCGTGTATGACCAAGACGATCAGGGTTCGTGTCGGGCATTCTTTGATACGGAAGTATCACACCGCTTTTCCCAACGTCTTGTCCATCAAACGAATATTGCTTGCTCGCTCTGTCGGACCACTGCGTTGCTCCTTAGCATACACACCCCTCAGATGGAGGAAACTTTCCCCAGGCAGCTGAATCAACACGGGACTGGTGAGTTGAATGCATCCATTGGTATCCAGCCAGCCACGTGGACGCTGATCTCTGCGGGCCAGTCCCTGATTCAATTCTTCGGCCTTTGGTGGAGAAGTACTACTCTTATGGATACGGGGACAAGAAGATCCTGGAAGCCATATCCCGCGACGTGGAGCTTGAGCAAAATGGATGGACTCTGTCGTAAGTGACACTTCCCCAGCATGTACTGGCAGCTCTACTCATCCTGTTCAGGACGAAAACCATTCAGCGCCGCCGCAAAGAGTGGGGCTTGCTGTCTGTCAAGCAGCAAGGGCACACGCTGGAGACCATCTCTCCCTACATAGAGCAACTTCGCATGCAGACCGCCAATCGTCTGGGTTCGAGGTCAATGCGGGACTTTCTGCGGTCAGACAATGTCTTGGTGTCACGGCTAGTTGACAAACAGACTCTCCCGCGGCAACTGGCTAACAATCTGTCTAGGCATCTTATCTCACAGTACCAGTCTCTGACGGATCCCATTGGAAATCGACAGCGACGGGGGAAACGGCTGAAGCATTATCATCTCTGGACAGCTGGCTTGCATGAGTTGTGGTCTTTCGATCAGCATGACAAGTGGAAGCGGTTCGGGCTCTTCCTACACGTCGGCTTGGAGAATTTTTCCAACACTGTCCTCTGGCTGAAGATCTGGTGGACTAACTCGAACCCACGGCTTATCGCCAGCTACTACTTCGAAGCGGCAAAGCGCTTGCACGGTCTGTGTTCCATTAGCTAGTACACCAGATGCTGACATTGCAAAGGTATCCCTCTTCTGACCCAAAGCGATCCAGGAACCGAAAACAATGGTATTGCAAATGCACAGACCACGCTACGACGTCTTCTAGATCCATCTCTGGAAGATACCCTCCAGCACCAGTGGATGCGTGGACACTCTAATATCAAACCGGAAATCTTCTGGTCGAAGCTGCGGAGGCAGTGGTCGCAAGGTTGGGAGGCTCTGTTCCAGGAGGGATTGGACAACGGCTACTACGTGCCTGCATTTCCAGCCGAAGCGTACGTAGTCACCTGTTCCCCTCCTACCCTACTAACTGCGTGACAGCCTGTTATTCCGCTGGTTGGCTATTCCGCTGGTGCAGCGTGATCTCGACCGATACGCACAGATTCACAATACCAGCAGACCACGCAAGAACGACAAGAAAAAGATGCCGACGGAAATTCCGTACGTCCTGATGGAACATCCAGAGGTGTACGGGCCCTATCATGACTACAAAGTCAGTGAGTGTTGTGAATGAGCCAAAGAGCGAGCCACTGAGAAGAACCGAGTTAGATAGCCATTTCAAAAGAGCTTGTAGACCAGGTGGCACGGGAGTTGGCCCCTGCAGACCATCCGGTATTCGAGCTGGTACCTGATGCATTCCGTTATGAAGCGTCGAGAGTTTATGAAGGTTCGAGGTTCGTCCCGGTTGCACTTGAGCAAGTGCTTACTGGCTCTGCCTCCCAGCGATAGGCTGTCCCCCGGTGAACCGCAGTACATTCTGGCGAGTTTACACCACAATGCTGAATGCATTTACGGACCTTCCAAATGCGAACGCTATCCAGGACGAGGCGTTCCGGAACGAGCAACGAGAGGCAACCATTGGGCGCGAATTTATGGAAGTACTTCCAGGACGGGCAGCACGAGGCCCTGCGTTGATGGGACTTGAAGCTGATGTGGAAGAAGAGGACCCAGAAGGCGAGGACGTGCGGACTGGGGAGAACAACAGATTCTCACCCGACGGCAACGAAGATGACTTATCAGTATATACACTAACCCTGGCTGTTTAGTTAGACGTGCGATCTATACCTCATGTATTACAGACTGGCCGTGCTGCGCCATCACAGCACATACGGCATCATTGTGGTCAGGCATCTCGGGTACGTGCTGGCCTAGTCGTGCGCATACAGCTTGTTCCCCCTCCGCATACCCCACCAGGCCTTCATTGCCGAAACTGTCATGGTAAGATGAAAGCTGTCTGTCGAAGACCTTGAATACGAGTACTATGCTCCAGGGAAACGCTGCATCTGGTCTCAACACAGCCAAGGGGGACAAGGACGGTCAGAACAAGGACGCAAAGGACAAGGCCTTCTGCATGGATAGGAGCCTTGCTCGCCGTTTGATAGAGACCGCAGCCGAAGACATGGGAGGCCCCTCTGCCTACTTGAGTGGGCAAGAAGAAGAAGCGTGACCCCGATGCTGCCACCAAGTTGCCTGCCATCTATCCAACTACCCGTTGTCGGTTGAAGCTGTTGAAGATGGAGCGGATCAACAACTACCTCCTCCTCGAAGGAGTTCCTGCAGAACCATGAAAGGCTCAAGCCCAGTGTTACGGAAGACAAAAATGAGGAGGAGCGGACGCGAGTAGACGCTCTGAGCGGTTCTCCTATCGACTTTCCCTGAAAGGTGGCAAGATGTTGACCTTGACTGACACACCTCTTTGGCCAGTGCTTGTCATAGGCGATACCGCAGTTCAGCAGACTGGCCTGCTATCAAATCATGCTCCTGTAGAGCAGACTGGAGTCTATTATGATACTACGAGAGAGGGAAGGATCACCTCTCTCGTGATCGCACCCCGGCAAGAGCACGGGGCTCGCGTACCGTGCAAAGGGCAACTACAATATATGCTACCGAAAGGAGCTTAAGCAGAAGGGGAGGGTCAGGCCCTGCACCTTCCACGGCTCCCAGCATAGGCTGGACACACGACGGGCAAGCCATGCGCGGTTTGCAGCACTACACCGCACGAAAATCTAAAGTAAACAAGTGCTTCGGCGAGTGGCGAGGGGCAAGCCCTGCACCACTGCCTGTGCACACAACCCAGTCAATGCACGCGACGGTCATGCCATGCGCGGCACGACTGGGCTGCAGAGAAACTATCTACAGTGTGGGCCTGCGAGAGGTGAGGGGCATGCCCAGCACCGTTCGCTGGCCCACGCAGCCTGGTCAGAACACGCGACGGTCAAGCCATGCGCGGTTCAGAGACTCAGGCCGCCACTGGATCCATGGCAAGACAGCTCGTAAAGGGCGAGGGGCAAGCCCTGCGCCAGTTACGAGCCACTCACCTGCCTCTTCACTTGCGACGGGCATGCCATGCGCAAGATCAGAGAGCAGGGGCTGGGAGAAACGCGCAGGTGCGCAGACGCGCAGACGTGCGCAGATGGAGGTTGAGAAGAGAGATGCATTTGGTTCCGCCGACGCGTCGCGCGTTTCACGTACCCCAAAATACCTCCGCTCAGGGTTCCAAGTTGCTTCCGCTGCCGCGCCAGTTGCTTCCGCAGCCGCGCCTCATGTTTACGGGGCGTATTCTGCCTCCGCTCAGGGTCCACAGCGCCTCGCATATATTGTCTCACCTGACGCCGAACAAGGCTTCTTTGTCCTTCTGCTCCCCCCGCCATTATCTCTGGGCGCTTAAACTTAAAATCCCCTTTGTTTCAAAAATGGCACCCCGCGGTTCAGGTCGTCGAGGGCAGAAGAGCACTGGAGCTGGCAGAGGGCGGGGAGGGCGTACTCAAGGCGAAGGGGGTCCAAGGAAGCGACGCAGAGTAGTACCGCCCAGGCCAGGTTTCGATCAGCTCGGGAACCGGATCTACGGAGCGCAGCCAGTCTATGCCTCTGATGCGGACATTCAGCGCGTTCTGGATGATCAAACAGATACTGGCTATCGTCACACGGATGAGGACGATCCCCCAGCAGATGTTCCTGGCCGTGTCTGGAGATGGGAGAGGAACCACTGGCAGCTTTTTCTGACAGAACGTCAGGGCAAGGAGGACACAGTGGCCTTGGTGGATATTATACCCCCGAGTGGGGTCGATAGGACGGTAAGTTCTGATCTTTGCTGTTTCCATAGCCAGTATACTGAATAATCAGCAGAAGTGGACATATCGAAATGTCTTGTACGAGGTGATCGGCCAAGGCAATGAGATCTGGACCTTTGGTATGGACGAGGTGTAAGTCTTTCACGTGTCCCCCAGTAGCTGACTGGCACTGAACAGAGTGTCTTCGCAGTCTCATCTATCCGGGTTGGGACAAGCAGAAGCTGAAGAAGATATTTACTGCCTGGATGGATTCTGACGTATACAACGCTGCGCGGACCGACTACGAAAAGCACTATCAAGTGCACCAGCGAGAAGAACAGTACGAAATCGTGTCGATTCTCAACCATGTCCTTATTGGGGATCCGGATCTGCCCAAGAATGAATGGGTATGCTGACCTCGTCTTGTTTATACTGCACTGGTCACTGACACACACAATAACAGAAGGTGGAGTATATAGTGCGCTGGCTTGGGGACACATCAGATCCTGGCGACGCGTATCTTGCAAGAAACAAGGCTGATCCGTGGATCCGACCGTGGGAAGTCGACGATCCTAATGCTGCAACCGGCTTACACATGTTCTGGAGAGTGCCCCATGAGGAACTGGAGTAAGCACATGAGATCACGCTCATTGCCATACCTCACACCTCTACAGAGAAACCGCCCCAGCCCGCCTCTACAAGTACTGGCGCCAGCACGAGATGGATCACAATGACAATGAGTGGCCGCTCGTGGCCAATGAAGTATTGGAGTGGGACGAGGATGAGCTGTTTGAAGATGGTAACCTCGCCAGCGGTATCACGGATTTCAAGGAGGCAATGGCAAGTAACGCTGTATACTGGTTGCATGCCGCTACTGACAATAGAACAGAAAACATTCGGGCTTCCAGTTGCTTCCCATAGACGTCTGTTCGTGAGTATGTTCACTTATTGTACACAAATATCTGCTAACATCTGTGATAGCATTGTTCTGTCTGTCGCTCGAGCCGCGGTGCTAGTTCCCTGACCGCATGCACTGCATGTGAAAGGGCCTTCTGCATTTCAAGCATCGGCAATGAGGGCTGTGCAAAGATAACCATGGCCGAGCTGGCCAAGCAGGGCGGGACGCGTTGTGTGCAATGTTTCAGAGCGGATGAGGCCGTTAGAGTTCCTCCAGTAAGTGGACTGGATGGCTGCGCCTATCCTGATACTGACATCATCACCTAGTACCGTTACTCTGGCAAGCTGGTAGATTGGGCGCAGTCTCCCGTCTACGCGGATCCAGTACTTGCTGTCATGGTACACTGGAGAGAACCCGACCGGCACAGTATGTCCGAGCTGTCAGCCCACATTGTCAAAGCGCATTTGGGAGAATACTACATCTCCTCTCAGCTCGTAAGTCATTCTCATATCTTTAATCAATCAATACTGAAAGCCACACCAGTATCCTCTTGTGGAGTGGATCGATGTAGAGGTATCTGAAACTGGAGTTCGCTGGATGAAGAAAGGGGAAGACATATACTCGTCGATTTCGCCCATTGATGGTCTTCAGAGGGCCACGAAAGAACTTGCTCGCAACATGAAGAAGAAGTGAGCTTTCTTAGATTCTGATATCCGGTTTGGAGGCTGATAAGGTGTTTTAGATACAAAAAACAGTTCAATATCGTGATGACTGTTGATGTCCATAGCAACTGGAACGACGGGGAGATGCTTTTCAATCGAGGAAGAAAGCACCATAGCTATGGAACCCCGCTCGAGGTATGCGTATTCAGTCAATACTATCAGCACTGCCTATCTGACTACTGGAAGATCACCAAAAGCGTGTTCGGCGACATTAAGCCCCGAGAGGTTTCAGTGCGCAGCGTCTGCCTCCTGCTGACATGCAGTGGTACGGTGTTACACGCGCTGGATTCTGTACAAGAAACCACGTACGTGCTCTAGCCTTCCAGTATCCAATGGTGCAACTGACAACCTCAACTTAGTGTTGCATTCCATTCGGTCGTGGCGTTCACCGCCAAGCAGTTCAACGCTCAAAGGGTTTCGGAACAGTTCCTGCCTCCCTTCCTTCGCGGCTATCTTCAAGACCGCAAAACGTGCGAGGAAGCGATGCTTCTGGGATACGTCAAAGAACTGGCCAGCACGGAACTCGGTTTGGACATGTTTCTCTTCGAGGCTAGGTCGGAGATATGGCGGTTCACCTATGCCACTCCCGCTCGCAACTTCACGGGCAACCCTGAAGACATGAACTGCCCCCTCTGCTCTCACTACATGCAGATGGACGGCAAGCGAAACAGCTCGGGGTTACTGTTCCGCTGTCGTATCCGGGGGTGTAAAGGCAGAGTGCGCTTGAGCTTCGAGAACGGTCAGTTTGGGGTGTACGAGCTGTACCCCAGAATGTATGACACCGACTTCCGCGTGCTGAAGATCGAGGTGGACACGAAAGGACCTGGAGGATCTGTGCGGATCTGCCCCCCCCCTAGACCCATCGACCCCAAGTGGCTCACTCCTAGGTCCTGAACTGACATCGAAATGGAGTGACAATGTAGCCTGTGATAGCAATAGTTTACGTAGTTAGAAAACCCCAGAAAACGCAGTTAATAGGGACACAATGATACGGCTTGATGATAATAGAATTCCCTGTTGACTGCACTATGTTGGCTACCCCGACGGATTACAAACTGTCTTCCAAGCAACTCCAGCATCTATCAATCTCCCCCGCGGTGTTAACATAGCCGGGTGGTGATCTGCTTCAGCTGAGGAGATAAAGCCAGTAAACCTCCCTGTCAACGCAGTTCAAAGTGCACTGGAACTCCTCCTGGAACCACATTGCCCAACGGCTCAGAGTGGAAGTTGAATCCACGTGAGTCAGAGGAGCACATTAGCTTCAGACTGGGTTGTCCCGTCTACTACAAAAGCTTAAATAATAGATCCCTAATTAGACAGATAAGTACAGTATTGAAAAAGTCCTCGCTTGTGGAAGCAAGAAGGGCGTGCAGCAATGGGTCCTCCTAGGGAAAAAAGCATTGTTGATACTTGTAAAGCCGAACAATGAAGCTGACAAAAGTGTAGAAGTCCAAACCAGCCAAACGTCAACATCACATTCGTAAGCAGACAAATGTGATGTTGTCGCTTGCAGAAGGCCCAGATCTTCACATGAGCACTTTTGATTTGCCAGAGATCACCTATCCCTCCCAAATCAAAGGTGCTCGAAATCATAGATTGCCAACTGTAAGGATCGAACTGTGTCCCACATAGTGGTTACCAGTGCGTCCTTACTGCTCAACTATAATTCCTCAACTCAAGAAGCCGAACAACCTCGGTACCAATCTACATTATGTCGATGCATTTCCTGTTGGTTACCTACTGGAACCACAGAAGTGACAATCTAAAATACGGCACTGAACCTTGTATGTGAGGCCAAACCTTACATGCGTTGCATGAGCTTAAGCATCCGCACCAGCTGCTGGCGCTGTACTCTTGTTGGAGTCTGCAATCGGTACCTGGCCCATACAGACGGCGACAGAGAAAGCTCCAGTACTCATGAGAGAGGCTGGATGTGAACTTGCATACGGTGCATGAGCTTAAGCTTGAGCACCAGCTGCTGGCACAGTACTCTAATCGAAGTCTTCAATCAATACCTGGCTTATACAGACGGCAAGGGGGAAAGAGCCAGTACTCATGGGTGATGCTGGGTGACAACTTACAGCCGATGAGCTTGAGCACCTTGAGCACCATCTGCTGGCTTTGTACTCTGGATGGAGCCTGGAATCCGTATCTGGTTCATGCAGATGGTGAGGAAGAAAACCCAGTACTCATGGGTGATACGGGAAAAGACAGGTAAGGGACAGAAATTGATTATTTGCTGCGGACGGAGTACATGTCAGGTGTATCTACTTCGTCTTAGAGCGGTTGCTCTTAGACCCACCGCCCCTGTTCCCTCCGCGCTTGAAGACCTTAAAGCTGCGGCTCCTACCAGCCGCCGAGGATTCGGCCGGGGCCTCGGCATGAGTGACTCGCGCTTCCTGCTCAAGGAACACCTGCTGCTGGTAGTCGAATTGGCGATACGGATCCATGTCTCGAGCTTGCTTGCCAGTCTTGAACTGTTCCGCGGCGTCGTGCACGCGCTCAGCCAGCTTCTGCCACTGGGGGTGGGGCCACAGAGGCGAGCGGCCGATTACGCGCAGGAGGTCGCCCACGAACTCCCACTTCGGTCCAACCAGGTCAGAACCATACGAGCCGGTGGACTGCGCCATAAGGACTTCCATCATCTTGTCCATGCGCATCTCCTTGCCGCTGTCGTCCGGCCGAAGAGAAATGTTGTTCTCTGTCTTCCCCTGAGAACTCGTCAGCATACATACAAGTGTCACTCGGCTCTACAGACTCACCCTATCTCCAATCGCAGCCATAATGGGGGCGTGCATCCAGTCCATGAGCGCTGTGTCGTTGTCCAGAACCTCACGAAGAAACGGCAGGGAATACGGTTGACCATCAGGGTGCTGGAACCACTTGAGGAGGTTGCTGGCGCGGCGTTCGGGATCCTCTTCGTGGAAGTTCACCTC
>KV424214.1:0-12082 GCA_001632435.1 Calocera cornea HHB12733
TCGCGAACGCGAAGTTCGCGACGCGGCCCAAACGTTGGATACGCGTCCCCCGACGGGACGCGTATCTCAACAATGGTATTATTACTTTCTTTTTTTCTTCGCGTTCTGTAACGGTGAGATGCGCCCCTACCGGGCGCACTCTTTTCTTTTGAATAATAATACTTATTCGTTGTGGAAACGACGTCCGTGCTGGGGGGGTCCAAATGCCCCATTTGGACCCTGTGCAGCGCTTAGGAACCTTACGGTGGGAAGCATAGTACCAAGCAAGGTAGATAGCCATGTCGAGGCCCTTCTGGGAGAGCTTGGATCCATTGGCTTCAAGGAACGGCGAGGTCGCCGCTTGAACTTCCTCCCACGCATGCTCCATGGCGAAGTGAGCGGTAGTGTTGAGGTGATCCAGCAAATCCGCTTGAGAAACCGGTGAAAACGCGGCAAGGACCTGCGAAACACATAGCAATCAGGAAGGGGAAGTGCAGGTGGAGAAGTGAGAACGAGGGAAGAACATACACTGCACAACGCTTCATCGAACTTCGCATCGCTTGGTTCGCCCTCATTAGGGTTGAACTGGGACAGCGCAAGGGCGCGAAAGGCGGATGGCGATCTCTTTTGGTCGAAAGACCTATTCCCGCCTGTTCCGGTCTGCATATGCGACTCGAGGGCCGCCTGCCCCAGCTAATGAGCGAATCAGCGGAGGCCCTCGCGACTTGGGTGAGGAGATCGCGAAGGGACGCACCAGGCCAATGACGTCCCGATACTTCTGGTCATACAATGTGACAAAATGTTGAAGTGTGGTGGGTCCGACGAGCATCAGATGGCTGTTGTCACGGAGAGACTCAAGGACCATGTCTTGGAAGTCGCCGGCGACTTGGTAATGTGCTGGAGGGAGCATGGAGAGAGGTGGGGCCTTACCCTTGCTCCGTGGTGCCAGTTTGGTGGACGACAGGACGGCTTGCAGGGGCATGGCGGCGTGGGAACGGTTGACGGCACTGCCCACGTCGAAGGGACTGTCACCGGCGAGGAGATATGGAGCACCATCCTGGGCGTACAATATAGCGAGTTCCTCCTTCACGAACGCCTCATAGCGGGGGGACTGGGAACGTGGGAGCTTGGAGCGGTTGCGGAGAGGCCGTTGTGTGGCCCGGTTGACGACGACGTCGTAATTGTTGTTTGCATCATCGATGTATCGCCAGAAGTTCAAGTCAACAATGCCGGGGTAGTGGACCGTGGAGAGCTTTCCGTCCACAACGGCCTTGAAGTCCATCCGGCCCCGCGAAAGCAGATCACATTGGTGGTCAAGGACAGCGACCCACAACTGTCGATGGTTTAGAGGAGAAAGGATGGCAAACCAAGTGATACTACTCACTTCGCCAAGATCAGAGTCCGCCACCTCTGTCACTGCATTCATGGGCAAGTCCTCGAAAGCTGGAATCTCAAAAACTCGTTGGAAAGCCCGTCGGTAAGCTGGGGTATAGAAAGCGCGGAGTGCGGCCGAGTGCGTGTTGAAAATCTCACGAATCTCCGCCGTTTGCTTTTCTGGCTTCTTCTTGGAAAGGAGGAGCTCCGACGCTCGATCCCACAAATTCTTTGCGGAGGCCGGTTTCCCAACTTCGCGCTTGTTGTCTGCCAGGGCCTTATAGAGCTCCTCGCCCTTCTCCGTGGCACGCATGGCTGTGGAAGTGAGTTGAGTGACGCTCGCGACTTGGACACCAAAGTCGCGAATGGGACAGACCTTCATCGTACACCTCGGCAATCCAATGGGGGTGATCCGTGGGAGGAGTGCCGAAGAGGCCTGGGAGGTGGTTTCGTGTGTCCCTCCAAAGCTCATACACACCCATTTGTCGATGCTGTCCAGCAAAGTTGGTGGCTTCGGTGACATCTAGAAACTGGAGCACCTTATAGCTCTCTGGGTTGGTTGGGTCGACGACGTTCCGGGTGATCGCGGCCAAACACTGTGGATCAAGATTTTGCCGATGGGTAGAAATACGAATCTTGTTCTCGACCATGCGGAGTCCCGCCGTCATAGAGCTTTTGAGCAACGCAAGATGGTTACGGTCCAACGAGCGGCCATATTTTAGTTCGAACTTGATCTGTGGCTCGCCCTGATCAATTCGAGGGATCAGGAAGACGCCTTCCCCTATCAACCATTTTTGTTTTTCCTCCACAAGCAAGGCTTGGGACTCCTTGTCCCTCTGCGCCGGCGTGATGGTGACCTGAGTATAGAGTTGATCAGTACTAGTAAACCAGAGTGTAGGCGTATGGGCGGGGCGAACCGTTGCGGGAGGATCAATGCTTGGCTGTTTGAAAACGAGTGAGCACAGGAACAGGAGGGCTAGGGAGGAGGGAACGAACAGCAGGACTGTGAGCCTCGGGTCCGAGGAGGTCATCGGATTCGTCCCCGCTACCGTCCCGGTTCTATGGCCCCTTTCAGCGTCGCTCGCGATATCAGTACGGACATCGCGATGAGCTCACCTGGGAAGAGATGACGCTCTCGCCATGTTCGGGTCCCGAGCGGTCAGCCATGGTGCAGATATGCGGGTGGCGGTGAACAGAGGTGAGGAAGCTGTTGAAGGCCGCAAGAAGGAGGGACCGCTGGAGGTGTCCCCTAGACGTGCATGGAAGTGGACGAAAGAGTGACACGGGCTGTGGGTGGAGCTCAAGTTTTATACGCGCCGCGGTATGGTGATGGGCGGTTTACGTCCGGAAAAATAATAGCTTCCGTTACGCGGTCCGTGCGGCATCAGGAATCGCTGAACAAAACCCGAGCCGTTGAACGAAGAGCAGCGGTCGCGATGTCGATACGGAAATCGCGAGGGAGGAAGTGACTGGTGTAGGGTTGCACAATGTGGCTGAGGCTCTCCTCCAAATCCGCGACGGGAGAAGGGGCAGCATGAACCACGGTTGCTGATAGAAGTGGGCCAGGGGAACATGGGGAGATCGGTTCCAGTGTGGCACCGCCTTGCTAACTGAAGCCAAGTGAACAGGGAACGGTTGAGATAACGGCCAATAACTTCAGGAATTATGGAAGTCTTCGCGATTTCTGTGCCGAAGTCACGAGAAATAGCTGTGTATATCGCAGCACGATGGGGCATGGCCGGTGGATTGGCGGGGCCGTTGGTAGGTCGGGACTTTGTGAGGCCAGTGAGGATCTCATGCTGACGTTTACGACACAGAGAGTGAGTGCCCACGACGAGTCTTTCTACAAAACTGGACAAAAGTCACTTCTCTCATGGCTGTCAGAGATTTCGAGCCTGTGGAGCCCACAGCACCACCGCCGGTCCAACCACTCACACGCCACTGGACCCAGCATCGCCATTCCACACACATTGCTTACCTCCTCCTTACAATGGCGGCTCCAAAACACGAGGGCTCATACTTGGTGTTTCGGAGCAAACGTATGCCCGCAAGACATGCTCGTCCTCTCGGTCGGTCCTCGCAGCCGCTTGCACACCATCGCAAAAATACTTAAAGTCAGACCGCTGAAGAGAACACCGCAGACGGAGGTCGTTGAGAATACAGAAGGTTAAACAAGTAACTAAAGTTATAATTGACTGAAGGGCATACTATCATCATGCCAAGGAGTCTTCAAGCTGGAGGGGTGTAGGGGCCGACCCACGTGCGGACTTCTACTTCGGTTCAGAAGCGACGTCCGCCAGCTGCTTGGACAGCGCACGTTCAAGCTGTGTCTCGGCCACCGTGTCATGGTTGTGCCCGTCCGGGTTGGAGACCATGGAGTCAGATGGCGGAGACCGCCCAGGGAGGTCCTTCGGGACTTTGCACCGCCGGGGTGCCCGACTGCCTACGTATACATAGCAGATATCAGAGGTGCAATGTAACGTTTTGTAACGTTTCGTGTAAATATCGACGCGCCGTTTCTTCGGCTCCACTGGGTGGGGGTGCTCTTCTGGGGGAACCTCAGTTAGGCTCGCGACCTAGCGGCCGAGATCGCGAGGGAACACATACCCTCACCGGAAGAAGGGCGGTGGGTTTCCACCCCTGGGACTACGGGCCTGCTCGGACTTCCCTTGGCCATCGTGGGCTCCGGGAGTTGCCGGGAGGATCGTCACGGACCCCAAGCGCAGTTCGAGACGTTGTCGTCGAGCTGGTCGGCAGGACGCTTCTGGGGTACCACGACCGGTGGATGGGGCGGGCCCATGATGGCGACGTGTAACGGTGCTGGAAGGGTGGTGAGTGTGTCAGACGCTATGTTCTGTTGTACCTCCTGCATGGCCGCCTGGGCACTGAGCTGCGAAGTGATAAGAATCACAGGAGAACAAGGGACCGGGACGCGCTATATCTTGGTTATCGCCTCATGGAAGTCCTTCCTAGCGTCTCCGTGAAGAAGGAGCCCAGCCGGTTCGTCAAGGGCAACAGACAACATGTCAGCTACGTGGGAGACCGCAGTTGCACGGCTCTTTGGCATTTAGGCCGTCGGGGTCTCCGGCGGGTTTGGCTTCGGGACGGTCACGGCGATGAACAGCCCGCTGCTCTTCCCTCGGCCTGTATTCTGCGTGGGCACAAAGCCTTCGGGAGGGGCCACAGCCTCTTGGCGATGCAACACCGGGGGGAGGTGGTACGGGTGAGGAGGCCCGGGGGGGGGGGGGGGGGGGGGGGGGGGGGGGGGGGGGGGGGGGGGGGGGGGGTGGAAACAGTCCGCCAACCAAAGGAGGGCTGTCAACCAAAGGAGGGCTGTGTGGCATTCTTGCACATGGCAGAGATATGGACAGAAAACGTCGAATCTATGTTGAACTGGCAAGAACTTGAGGAGGAAATCGCGGCTGCGCCTCTTGTAGTTCCACAAGGCTGACGGCTCGGACCCTACATAGGGACGTATGGTAGTGAAGGCAGACACCCAGAAGTCCCACGGCGGGGCATCCGATGTTCAGGGCCCAGCTCGGTAGGAGCAGTCTCCGGAGATGACAACGACTACCAAACCAAGTACGTCCGAAGTTGAATGCCGGTGGGAGAGAGCTGTGTAGTGTCTGCATCGATGTACTTGCTTGAGGATGCGTCCAGTTCGACCTGGTGTGTCTGGAGGACCCAGTGCGCGGCAACATTGAACTTCTCAAGATCATTCGCGCGGTCATGTTCTGGGCTGAACTCCTTCAAGAGCTAATAGCTCTCTGAATTAGCTACGTCACTCGCGATAGGTGCGGGGAAATCGCGAGTGACCTGCTCACCTCCATAATCTTGTTATACAACTACGTCTCCGACGGCGGGCGACAGCGGGCGGTCTGGGTGAAAACTGGGCGAGGGCCGTCAACTTTACAGCCGAGGGGACGCGATCCTGTTCCAATGAGACACTGTTGCCCGTGCCATGGGTTCCATACGCTCCGCAGGAAAACTGGCCGAACTGGAGTGGAATGAGCCACCAAGACAGGCCCAGAAAGTGGCAGGGAGGACATACGACATGGAATACATCGCCCCACCGACGCTCCAATCGCCGGACATCGTCACTCCAACTGCCCGGTGTGATCAACATGAACCAGGGTCCCGACGTCAACGCATCTGCGAGGTATGGCTTGACGTATGGGGCGACTTCGTCATGGACAGGGGCAAGGTGCCTGGGTTCAGTGACTGTGCCCCGATCTTTGGATATGGCGGTACGAGCCAGGACCTGGACGAATTCGGACGGCTGGGACGCATTGGACGACCGTCCAATATGCTGGAGATCCCCATTCTCCGCTTTCGGCTTCGAATCGATGGTGGCTCTCCCATCAAAGAGGCGAACAAGAAGAAAGTCCTTGTAGATAGGGTTTGCCTGTCGCTCCAGGGCGGACTGGACCCGAATGTGTCGCCCTGCGGCGCGATTCATCTCAGCAACTATAAGCCATCCTGACAGTCACACATAGCTAGGTCGAGCGTGTGTCATGGCATGCAAGGCAAGGGGTAGGGCACAGAAGAAAGAGCCTTACCTTGGTCATAAACTACAACCAGCCAGTAGGACGGTTCGCCCGTGCCGATGACATGAGCATGCTTCGGGTTGGCATGGAATTCGACCCCAAATTCGAGGAAAGAGGTTTGACGATGTTGGCCGGCGAAGTTGAGGACATCCGTAATATTTAGCCCCTGAAGTTGCTTGTAGGTCTTTCGGTCAGCTGGGTTGATGACCATGCCTTTAATGGCAGCGAGACAGTTGGGCCCCATGTTGCTCACCGGCGTGGCTAGAGCGATCCTGTATTTGTACCGGCTGACGCCGCTCATGCAGGCCGCCTTCAGGTCCTTCACAGTTTCACGATGGATGGGCCGACTGTATCTTTTCTCAAACTTGACGTTGGGTTCGGCCAGATGCGTGCGACGTAGCAGGAATACTGCTTCCGTAATTTTCGAATTTGACTTCAGATCAGCATCGAAGGCGTGATCGGTCTTGGCACGCTCCTTGGGATGGAGCGTCATCCGCGGAACAAGATTACGATCTACTCGCGATTTCTATGGGCGGGTCGCGAGGGGAGTCGAAGGGACGCAGACTGCACCGGAGGAATCGGAAGGACGAGCAATCGGCGGCAGGCGTCCGTAACATGCGGCTCTCGCGATTTCCGTGATGAAGTCGCGAGGTACACGGGAGTTCCTGAGGAGGCCATGGCTCCAGTGCCAGTTGCCCGAAAGCGAGAGAAGCAAGGTAAGTACAGGAGCCACGCGTTGTGATGGGGGAAGGAGAACGTGTCGGCATAAACACGGACGTGGGAAAAGGGCTGGTCGCGAGCAGAGGTATCAGGCCCAAGTAGTCGTCTGGTGAAGTACAGAAGGGTGAACCAATCGACCCTTACGACCGACAGCAAAGTGTTGAGCGGAAGCAAGATGGAGCACGTGGCGGGATAGGTTGTTGAGGTTGGAGTGATTACAACGTCGTGTGTCGACGGACCCCCCAGTTTTCGTCGGACTAAGCGATGCAGTATGTGGGCACAGGGAAACGACGAGACGTAACCCTTGATTGGACCAACCGCAGCGGCAGCGGTATGCTAGGGGGTAGTCTATGGATCACGGAGTAACGATCCTCGCGACTTGGGCTTAGGAATCGCGAACGAGAGGTCAGACCAGGCTGCTAGCATTACATTGAAGAGCACTAGTGGAACAGGTAGTACGACGAGAATAACTGGGGCGCAAGACCTTTGTACAATTCTTCTCCTTTGTCAGTCTTACGCATGGCTGTGGGGTAGGGTCAGTCAGCCTCGCGATTTGCCTACCAGAGTCGCGAACAGACGTACCCTCGTCATAGAACTCAGCAATCCAATAAGGCTGTTCCGGTGCTGGGTCGCCGAAGACGTGCGGCAACGAATGCCGTTCTTCGGACCAGAGTTCGAGGATCGCCATCTGTCTGTGTTGTCCCGCGAAGTTGGTCGCTTTGGTGACATCGAGAAGTTCGACAATGTGGTAGGTGTCGGGAGAGGATGGGTCGACAACATTACCCCGAAGGACGGCGAGAGACTCAGGGGAAATGTTGGCGCGTGGTGTAGATATACGAATTTTGTTGTGGATCATCCGCAGCCCCGTACGGATCGAAGATTTGAGGACGGCAAGGTGGGATCTGTCCAAGGATCGGCCATATTTACGCTCGAACTGGTTGCCGGGTTGCCCGAGGTCGGTGCGGGGGATCAGGAAGACTCCTTCACCGATCTTCCATTTCTTGGCTTCTTCGACCAAGAGCGCTTGCGATTCCTTGTCTCGGTCATTTGGTGTTACAACAACCTGGTGTACGAGAATGAGCGCTCGCGACTCCTCGAGAGAAGTCACGAAGGAATATGACGTACGGCAGGAGGGAGATCCTGATGGAAGGGTGAGCTTGGCTCTGGATGCTGCGACCGGAACTCGCGAAGAAATGAACGCACCTCAGATGGACTGGCTTTCGGTCTTTTTTTGCTGGTCGGAGTTTGAATTGGGTCTGCTTCCGCCTTGTCCGGCTCATTTTCCAGGTCCTAGAGAGCAGCTCAGTTCGCTCGCGATATCAGCGAGGACATCACGATGGCTTACCGTCAGAGCACCGTCGTCTGGGTCACCCATACCCATAAATGAGGGGGTGGGTCGGTGACGGGAGGGAGGGTGGGTACGTGGTTGGGTGGTTGGTAACAGACCGGGGGGTTGCGGGACGGTAGTTGGATGCAGGAGGGGGGTTCGGACCAGCAGAGGTGATCGTCGTGGGGAGAGGAACACGGCTCCGCCGTTGGGAGCGAGACCTTTATACCGCCCTCTCGATTGACACAGCATCGCCCCTGTTTAGGTACGAAAACTCATTTACTTCCGTTAGCTTCCGAAATTGCCGCGGGCTCATCGGCAAGCGGCCCAGCGTGCATAGCCTGGCAGAGCGGCGTGCACAGTCCATGGGAGGCAGGGCGCAAGAAATCGCTGGCGATCTGGGCACGGATATCGCGAGGCAGGTTGTGTCCCTCTGGTAGGCGGGCGCGCTGTTGCGGTTGACCTCCAATTTATTAGATCGTCCTGATCGCGGAAGAGACGGCGTCGTTCAACGCATGCGGCAGTCAGGTAACGTCGATGGGGGAGGGAATTGCAGCACGAGACCGCTCACGATTTCCGCCACGAAATCGTGAGGAGGGAGGCTGTCAGGAGGATGGGATATGGAGAAAGGGACAGGGTTGGGCAAGCTTCACAGTTGGGAGAGGGAGTCGCCAGGGAAAACTTCACAGGGACGTAAAGTTTGCAAGAGAATTGGAGTGGTTGAGGTCGACCCTCGCGATTGGCATACGGAAGTCGCGAATCTGGAGGGTGGCCCAAGGTGGTGGAGATGATGCATGCGGAATATGTGAATGGGCGCAATCCGGAGGCGGTGCGTGACACGTGGCTAGATAGGGTCATTCGCGATGTCTGCGCGGATATTGCGAGTGGCGTTGAGAAGGGTCGCTTCCGGCAAACATCCGAGCCACTGACCTCAATCAGTCACCTGATACAGCCAGGTGGGGTCAGTCACGTTGCATCCGTGTAGACTGAACTAACCGGTGGGTAAGCATTATATTAGTCATGGAAACGAGTGGACTTGATTTCCCAGACTCGGAGGGCGTCGACCTCTGCCTGCCAAAATATCACTCCGATCGAATCCCGGACGTGCCTGGCCACAATCGGCACCTGCGTCGTCTGGGCCTCGGAGATTGGTGCGCTGCAGAAGAAAGGTTGGATGGTGACCCATAAACATAGGGCAAAGGCGCACGCACGACACTTGCAAACAAAGGAGCCATGCAGGTCTCATGCTCTGCAGTGATGGGGAGGGGGAGATGCAGTTTCTGGCACGCAGTGGAAGAACGCCGATGCTCGCGACTCCAGTGGAGAAGTTACGAGGAAAGGCCGGGAGGCACACAGTGACGGAACACGCGCACTGGTATTTAGGCGCTGGAAATGAGAGGCAGTTGGGAGACTGACAATAATTCCTTGCTGACCGGGTTTGCGTTGGTATTCAGGGTTCGTTCAGCACATCGGACCACGAGGAACACAAGCCTCGAGACTTGGGGACAGAAATCGCGAGGCTAGGGAAGGCTGCGACGGATGATGGCATTAACACGACTTGTATAGCTTGTACCCGGGGAACAACAGCAGGGGAATTATTATGGGACTGTCAGAACAACAGGAGAGTAAGGGATTTCAGATTGGGCTGCTTCCTCGCTTTACTTCGCTTTAGCCTTGCGGGTTGCCGTCTTGGCTTTGGCTTTCGGAGCCTTCGACGTCTCGGCCGCCGTTCCAGACGAGGTACCTGCAGGAGCGGGTACGTTTTTGCGGCGACGCACGGCTGACATGGGGATGAGAGACAGAAACAATCGAGAGGACAATACGTACCGGGTGGTTGCTCCTCTTCTCGTACAGTGGCTTCATCCTCGGGCTCTTCTGCCACTTGGGAGGCGTCTGTCAAAGATGACTAAGGCGCGGGGTGGGAGGGGGAAATACACAACGTACCCTCAGAGGATCTCTTCCTCTTCTGTGCCTTCACTGTGGCGGGTCGACTGGCCGGCTCTTCCGGAATGATTGTGGTGACTCCGGCACTGCCGTCGTGGAGGACTTGCGCGGCCGCAGCCGCTTCAAGAAGCTGGCGGAGAGTGAGGTGAAGAATAATGTGAGAGTGCAGAGCAGTGCTTACGGGAGAGACAGCCTCTGTAAGTTCCTGCCGAGGCGTCCCAGGAGGGAGGGCACACGCAACGTGGTCGACAAACCGCTTCTTCAACGCCTCGCTCAGCTGTTTGTATATTGCCAGGTGCTTGCGCGGGACCGGTACTATCTGAACAGAGGACGGCGGTTTCGGAGACGTTGGCGCGTCCTCGCATGCTTTGCCCTTGTTGGATTTGGATCCTTCGGTGTTCGAGTCAAGGCGGGTGACGGGGGCGCCTTTCTTTTTCTTCTTTGGGTTGAGATAATCCTTGTATGCCTTGCGTATGGATGCAGTCGCTTTGAAGTTGTCCGGGATGATAAGCTTATTGGCTTCATCGAAGGTCTTCGGAACATGAAGGAGGTGCGCGTCTGGTATCGCGAAGGACTGCTGGATGTACGAAAGGCGGTCGTACCATGTGCGGTTGCGGCACAGCGTGCTGACGAGCACAGCAAATTTGGCAGTGTGATTGAAAAACTTGAGAAGAAACTCCTTCGTACGGCTGCGTGCATTCGACATATCTTCAGCCGTGGTTGCTGCCCATGGGCGGATGCGCTCAAAAACTGGGAGATACTTTGACCATTGCGTCGGCTCCTTTGAGGGTTTCTTGAGGTTCTCCGGCGGGGTTGCGCGCTTCGAAGCATACCACCAAGCGAGGTATTGAGCCATCTCCACGCCTTCGTCGGTCAGCTCTTCGCCCCCACGTTGGAGGAAATCAGAGGGGGCGTCTTCGATCTCCTTCAAGGAGACAGTCATCGCGAAATGGGCTACGCGAGTCAGTTCATCGAGCAGGGCTGCCTTTGAAATAGGGGAGAAGTTCTCAATGACCTGTGGAAGGGAAGCGGATGAGCGAGGATTGGAGGTAAGGGAGGACAGGTCGATGAGGATGAGCGCGTACCTGATGCATGCAGTCATCGTATTCCGCTTGGGGAGGCTCGCCCTCTGCTGGGTCGAACTGCGACAACACGATGCATCGAAAAGCCGACGGGGATCGTTTCTGATGCACCAAGCGATTACCACCGGGGCCGGTAATAGGATGTGACTCGAAAGCCGCCTGGGCAAGCTGTGGACAGTATCAGTCGTGGCATTCGCGATTTTGGGACAAAAGTCGCGAGGAGACTCACCAGTCCGATGACGTCGCGATATCGTTCTTCATAGTACAAGACGAGGTGCTGTAAGGACGATGGGCCAAGGAGGATGAGCGCGTCGTCGCTGAGCGCCGTAACGATGCTGTCTTTGAACTCTCTGGCGACGAGGTAGTGAGTCGCCGGCAGCTTCGACAATACCGTGCCTTTGCTCTTCCCTCGAGAAGCTTTGGGAGTGGCGAGGGCAGTTTGGACAGGGGTGTTGGCCTGTCCCTGTTGCGGGACCGTCGAAAAGGTGAGAGGGTCATCACCAGTCCAGAGATGCAGTGCGCCGTCCTCATTGTACAACACAGACAGAGCTTCGTCCAGGAAGGCAGAGTACTTAGGTGGGCCGCTGAATTTCAATGTCGAACGACTGAAGACCGGACGTTGTGTGGCTTTATTGGCCATGATGTCGTAGTTATACGCCGCATTATCCACATATCGCCAGAAATTGGCATCGGCGATGTCCGGGTACTTCATCTTTGTCCTCTGGCCGCCCTGCCCTACTTTGAATTCCAGGTTCTTGGGTTCGAGCAGGTCGCACTGGTGTTGGAGAACGTATGCCCAAAACTGCAGAGGGTCAGAACAAAGCGGCTGAAGATGAGCGATTGACCACTGACATCCGCGAAGTCGGAGTCCGCGATTGCATTGACGGCGGTAACCGAAAGGTCTTCAAAGGCCGGTATCTGGAAAAGTCGGTGGAAGACCGTGTCGAAGGGGGGTGTGAGGAACGCGCGGAATGCGAGGGAGTGCGTGTTGAAGTTCGCGCGAATCTCTGCCTGCTTTTTGGGCTCTGACTTCTCCGACAGTTTGATTTCCCAGGCATTATCCCACAGATTTTTGATCGACGCGGCCTTGCCAACTTCGCGGGTGTTGC
>KV424215.1:0-12047 GCA_001632435.1 Calocera cornea HHB12733
GGTACGGGAGAGCGCGAGGCGGCTGCGGGTTGTGTCCAGGCAGCTGCTCACGAGACGAGGACCCAGACGGTTGCACGTACCGGTCCTGCTAGACTCGCGAGGTCGTAATCGTGTGTTACGCATTCTGCTCGTCCGGCGCACGAGGAGTTGTACCGCTGTTGAGGAGAGGGGGACGCAACCTGCCGCTGCCGCTGCCGGGACTCTTGGACATACTCCGAAGCATAACCCACTGGAGGATACTCGGATTCCTCGGCAAGGTCCGAGCCTCGGAAGCAGTGGTGATACGACATGGAGGACTGGAAAGCTGCACTGTATTAGTGAAAGTGCGAGAGGTGCGTAAACATTGGGGCGCACCAGTGTCTACCACAACAACTGCGGATGCCTCGTGATTCCCCACGTTGGCGTGTGTAAGGTGACAAGGAGGGTGCTGAAGGGGAAAGAGTATGTGGGGAGAGCGCTGTGCGAGAGCAAAGAGGGCGACAAGTTGGGATTCATTAAGGGAAGGGGAAGAATGTGTCGTACGTCTGACAACGGGCTGTGGATCAGGGACGCGATGCATGCCGTCTACCCGGCTGCCCTCTCTATGCACTAATTGGAGTAGAGACTGCGGCGAGGCACACGTCTGCTCTGAACAGTGGAGGCAGCCCGCTGGCCACCACAAGACTCGGGCCCCCTGCTGCAACATCTTCCCGTTTCGTACCATTCTCGACGTCGTGTCTCCTGGTAGCGACCACGTGATGCGGGCCCACGTCACCTCCGCCTCGCTCCCTGCGCGAGACAAGGCAGCCTCGATCACTATTCGGTTATCCAGTGCAAGATGGCTTGGTCATTCGATCCGGTCAGACGGCCTGTTCTCTCGTTGCTTTCGTCGTTCTTTCGCCTTTCTCTCTCTCGTCTGCACTTTCTTCGCTCTTACATCCTTCTCTCGAGTCTTTACCTTGGATAGCTCCGCGCTTTCTCTGTCACCGACAACGCGGGAAACGGCTTGCCT
This sequence comes from Calocera cornea HHB12733, assembly GCA_001632435.1. Lineage (NCBI taxonomy): Eukaryota > Fungi > Basidiomycota > Dacrymycetes > Dacrymycetales > Dacrymycetaceae > Calocera > Calocera cornea. The sequence continues at coordinate 992 of KV424215.1, forward strand.
CGCGTCTGTCTCGGTGCTACCGCTGCGCTGCTGCCTTCCGTCGCGTCGACCGCGCATATACTTAACCAGCTCCTGGTCGGCTAAACGCTGTCTTTTACCCGTGCAGGCCGTTTTCGACTGCACACCTGCTGCCTTGGCCGAGCCACTTTCTCCGCCGCTCCCGCGTGCATATATCCGCTCACTGGTTTAATGCTTCGGCCTCTTTTCTGAGGCTTGCTTTCGCGACGTCCTCGTCACACCGCTGTTCCCGTTACGTTGAATCTTCAGCGCTGGACGTGCTTTTTGCCTTCTTTGCATCGGTAAGACTCTCTACCCTCGCCTTCTGGCTCTAGCTGACCCGTGTCCCAGCCACTGCTGCTCTCGAGACGATCATCGGGGCTGATTGTTCAGCCGCTTCCTAGCACAATTTCCCTGGTGATCCATCAAGCTCCCCATCACATTGGCCGATGCATGACGTCCCACCTCAGCCTGGTACGAAGAGGTTTACCCAATGCACCTACGTCGGGAAAACGCTGCACGGTGAGCGCTCTCCAAGACAGGGTTGTGACTAAGGAAAAGCTGACCTTCGGCGCCAGGCAAAATACAGAGTAGCCCTAACATGGAATCATCCGGCCAGGGCCGACCACTTTGTTATGTGCCTTCATCTGCTTGCTAAACGAAACCCTCTCCGGGGCACATCGATGACTACCTGCAGTTCACGGCCAGCCCATGAATTGGGGCGAGGCACGGCTGTAGCCCAAGGCTCTTTCGATGTGGACCCACCTATTGTTCCGCATACTCGAAACGAAGGGAACAACGAACTGTACGACGTCCATGTGAGCGGTAATTTCATCACGCACATACGCTTCTTGTTAATCCGAGGTCGTCTGCTGTTAACGCCCTCTCAGCAATATTCCCCAGCAAGCAAGATACTCCATCCACTTACCTACGACGATGTCCTTCTAGAGTCGGGTGGTGATCTGCAGTCGACCGACTTCGACGACGCGCGGTCACAGTTCAGCGACTGTACAAGCGGCGAGCGGAGAGCAGACCATGGTTGGTTGACGGGCCTCGACCCCGAAGGATCCTGTGATATACCCACTCGGCGGCCCCAACTGGACAATATCGACTATCTGGAAGACCATAGTTTGGGTTCGCACCTCGTGCCTGCCCCATTTCTCCTCTGCTGACCCAAAATTTAGAACACCTTCGCCACCCTCACATCATAGATCAAGTCCTTCCGCAGCATCTCCCGCTGTCGGGGCAGATTGGGCCGTCTACTGGGCTCCAAACCTCCATTTCAAAAGATCAACCCAGTGGTACAGCCGCGCGAGCAGATGTGTCCGAATGTGATCAAGCAGTGTTCATGTCAGGTTGCCTGTTCTGATACAACCTGCCAGATACGGTTGAGAGTAGCACACGGAAAGTGGCAATACGACACATTCTCTGCCTGAAACAGCGATGTACATGGGTCGCAGAGGCGTTAACGAAGTTAAAGCAGGTGGAGCCTGATCTGTTTGACTCCGACTCGGGTATTATTTCTCACTCGTTCGCTGCCAGGCGGTCTGACAGACTTTTATTCCTCAGAGATAGGACATGAGTGCCAACGCCTCAACTCGGATGTCTTCCGAGAGGCATTCCTCCGACCTCTCACGGAGCCCACGCAATCTCATTTCGAGCCCCTCTGGTATGGACTAAGGGAGTGTTTGACGCAACTGTACGCTTGCACTCCCCAACGTCGACCGGCCCTCGATCATCTGCCAACGTGGCAACACCTGGGGAGTCATGTCAATCTGCTCAGCCGAGATTTAGGAGAAGCAGCCAAGCAATTTGGCCTCGGTCGTAAGCGGGGTCGGCCAAAGCAACCCTTGACAGTGGACGAGGACAGCATTGACCCCTGGGATGCATGGGAGAAACATATGGAATTGGACCAGAAATGGAACCAGCGAGTTACTCAAATATGGAGGGAGTCGGTAAAGCACAGGACAACGCGAGATAAGGCGGCGTACCTCGACGGGGTGCGCCTGTCATTTGCTGAGGCAGAATGAAGCCTCGCTCTGTAGTATGTCGCCTACAATGTACATACATGCCAAGGCGCCCGGGGTGTCCACTCATTAGTGTTGATTTGCCCAGGTCCTTCGATGCTTTGAGAAACCGGCATGTCCGCTTCAGCTGGACATAGCTGTCAAGACTCCGCTTCGGAGGGCAAAAAGGCCCTTGCCTGCAGGCTCTGCAGCCTCTGCTTATGGTCAGGTCGAGAAGCTGCTGCTCGGGCGGGGTTGGCTCCACGAACTGCCGATTGTAACAATATCTCCGCTCGTATTCGGTTGAAAGATCCCCCCCTGTTCGAAGCGGAGGTGCTTGTCATCCATGGTCGGGCGGGACTTGATCACATGCAGCTTGGCCAGCAGGAGCATGAGGAGGTCGCCGTAGTCCGGCTGAACCGGACATCAGCATGAATAGTAATCATTTCTATGGAGAGCCCGTAATCGAGCCGTACGAAGAGCTTGACGGCTACGAGCTGAGGAGAGCGTAAAACATTGTGGCGTACTAGCGTTCACTGCAGTCTGCAACAACTCTTGAAGCTTTTGGTAGACCCTGGTTAAAAGGCGCGATGGAAATGGTCAAGGCGGAAGAGAGGGAGGTCGAGAGATGGGCGATAGAGGGAGACATGATAAGATACGATGGAGAGGTGGACGATAACTGGCCGACTGACGAGGGCTGGCGTAGGCGCGTGAATGACGCCAATACAAAAGGTGCGAGTGGCGAGAGCTCGCCCTATTGTTGCACCATAAGTTGGTTCACGATACGAATGGAAGACTGCAATGAATGACGGCGCGTTACAGCTGGATGCTTCTAAGTGCTGGACTCATTCTAGTGTATATGATGCCCGGTTCTTGGAGTCCCGGGCTGACTAACTTGAGTGTACCCCGCTGTTAGCCCCCCTGATTTCGCCACTTCGTGTTGCATAACATGAGCGAAAGACCACACACCTCATGGTACCAAATCTGCTCACCGGTGCCAGTTTAGCGACTAATCCATCGACAACACCGCAAACCCTCCCAGTAACGTCGGATCGGATCTCTTGTAAGACTTGCTCGCTTTGTTCTACTTTCCTCTCCATTTCACTTCTGGCCTCTTCCATTGCCATCGCTCGTATCACCTTCAGTAGTCCATATTCGCGCACCCCTTCATTCGGACGTTGATGCGAATCCTGGGAACCGATAGTGGGAGAAAACGTACCCTTCTGAACATCGCCCAGAAACCTTTCTTCTTCATTACCAGCATTCGAAGGACCCGCATCTACTAGCCCATCACGTTCACCGCTGCATCCTGCATTTGACTTGATGTTATTTGCATCAGACACTCACCTGCTTGCTGTATTGACCCACGTCCCGCGCTGCCGCTCATGATCCCTTCCACCGTCGATAGGCGAGTCTAGGAGGTCACAGGCTCCACTTCGTGCCGGCGCAACGCCAGCCTAGGAATGTATAGCTCAGATACATGCAATGCCACACACAAACTTGGGTTCTCTGTTACCTTTTAAACACGTCTAGTCAGGTGCGAGAATGACAGGTCTGGGACGAGCAGAAGGACAAAGCCAGTAGCGTGTATGCACGAAGAGAATGCGGGAAGGCCGGCACGTGAATGGAGCGGGAGAACAAAGCAGACTCTGCAGGGAGCAGTGCGAAGGGGAGCAGCACTAGTCCAGTCGGTGGGAACTGGTCCTATGGAAGCCTTTGCGCTATGAACCCCGGTGCAGGCGAAGGATCTCGGTATGGTTAAGATAGTCCAGGTCGACATTGCTTCTCGCTCGGGTCTCGAGGCGGCACTTCAGTGGACCCGAGTATGGTCAGCCAGCCAAGACTTGCAAGGATTCTTCTCGCTTCCGCAACCTCGGAGCCTAATACAGGGTACTTGTACACGCCGGTTGGACTCGGCCGGCTCGAAGTCTGGATGGCGCGATGAATTGAGGGTCCCAGCCAGAGCAAGGAAGGATCAAGGGAGGCGCACCGGATGTTTAAGCACTTGTTAAATGGGTTACTGAGTGCTCAGCTCGCACCATTGCTGCACTGACGGCTCGATACGACGAAGAGTCAAGGCGGGCACATATCACGCCATGTGAGGCAGGAATACACGCGAACTCGCAAGGCCTATCACTGCATCACATCACATCACGAAGGTAGATTTGAATCATATCCCAGCGGGGCAGAACGTCATCTGTCAGAGACTTCTTACGGACATACTGATCAAGCTGTTCCATCTGGATGTCCAGTTTTCGATTTTTCATATGCCTAGTCACAATTGGTCGGTCGACGTCACGCTGACTAATAGTTTAGACCCTGGCGACACTTGAGAAACTCGTTTGACCCTTGTGCGACCAAGGCACAATCATTCAGTAGTCTGCGATTCTATACTGAGGAGAAAATCAGTCGCCAGCACATCGTGAACGCCTAGCTCTGACATCAGCAGTCGAAGAGCAGCACCTGAAGTGCAATGAAAGCTCGCGAGAGCACTGCACCGAATCTCCAAGAACAATACGACGGTGTCCTCCAATTCCTTGGAGTGACTGGCGAACAGTGACTGTGCCTGTTTCATCTCCAGCGCATCCAGTGATCCGCGCACTACTGGATATGTCATATTTCGCACCAGAGCGATATGCACCTGTCAGATCACACTGTGTATGACGTAGGGTAATCTACTCAAGTAGAGGGGATGCCGAAATCGGTGCTTACACGTTAATGTGCTGCAGTGGGCGTCAAGGACGGTCTGCGCGGGCCGTACTTCAGATCTTCCTGGGTTCAGGAGCGCATCACACGCCCAGGACGTGACAATGCTAGCCTCGTCTGAAAACAAACGGAATGGGTGGATCGGCTGAAGGGGAACTAGCATCGCACAGCCAGGCAAGTTCGCCGTCAATCGTCGAGCAGCCCGTAGGGCATGCGCACTGCGCCAGTTGGCAGCAGCGTTGGACAATCGGTAGGGTGTATTGGGGGCAGGGAAGTGAGATCGACATAGTGCAGAGCAAGGAGCGGAGCGAATTGAGAGCCACATGTGGAGAAACGTGCCGCACGTAGGGTGCGTGCGCGGTTCGCTGGCGTCTCAGCGGATCGCCAACGGCGCCGAAAGTCTGAACGCGTCAGATTGAGATGAGGATCCCGGCTTGAAGTAGATAGTAATGCAAACGAGTAGAAACGGGAAGATTGAGGAGGGGAAGGCAGTGGAATTTGGTCGATGAGACTGGGAAGACGGAGTTGATCAGGGAATGGTGGTCGGACGAAGGACGTCGCGACCGTAGAAGAGCAAAAGAAAAACGGAATCAATTCTCTGGGTTGCCATTTGCTACCGCCCCCAAAAGTTCCGAACTTCCGGTGTGGGATCAGTCGCTTCTTCCTACCGCCCATTTCGTTGTCCTTATCCCTCAGCCAAGCCATGTCCTGCTGTTGGACGCTGCCACGGACGTGCTTCTGCGGATCCCTCCTGTCTATTGTCAAACCTGGGATGCCAACTTGACGCAGCGCATGCCGTACGGGCTGCTCGACCTAACGACGATCCTTACTCGCCATGTTCCCAGCACTGCTTCGTGCTGGTCTTGTCTCGGAGCTACCGATCCTCCTCGTCCATTGTCAAACGCTGCTGCCAATCGGGCGCAGCGCGCATGCCTTGCGGGCTGCTCGACGCTTGACGACGGTCGCTCCTCCCTGTGCTCTCCGCTCGAGGGCGTCAGGACGAGCACGCAAGACACATTTGTACCAATCAGCATGTTTCGCGCACTATCTAGCCAACGTGAAAACCAGGTTTCATGGTCTTAACCTCCAATCTGCGTAGCAACCGATGACGGTGGCACAGCATCGAGATGGCGTGCCTGGTCTCGCGTTGTACCGTGCCTCGCCGAATGTCTCGACACGTACCTTACGCACCTACTTCGGATACGATCGCTCTGGATCAATCTTTTGCCGGCCCTGTTCCCTGCACTTGCGTTTTGCTACGAATTCGGCGTGCCTCACCGCTTTTATCTAGTCTGGCCGATCACATTGACACGGCTACAGAATCATACAGCATGCAGTATCTACGCGGTGGCGTTCAGTGACCCACGCATATGCACGCACCAAGCATACCGTGCCTATGCTTCCAATGGAACACACTCAGCGCTGGGCGAGCGATTGGTTCGAATCAAGGGCAGATTCAGCGATGTGCTGCAGGACGGGATGAGAGATGAAATCTACGACCCAGTGACACGCTTCAACTGGTTGCCTGCCTGGAACCTCCGCGGCGCTCTTTTGGCTCGAGCCAGAACACGGCGATTTGTCAGTCATAAAGCTACCTACAGATGGTATGCAGCGCTGAACATCATACAGACAGCTCGGGCAACACTAGGGAACATTGTGATGACGTGTAGGAGAATCATGAGCCAACATATCGCTTACACAGCGCTAGAGGTGCCCAGTTATGACACTTGTGGATACGCGCCTGTGTTAGGACGTCAAAAGTGCAGCACTCCGCTTCCACAACAGAAAGACGACGTCTTATCACGTATATTGCGGTTTGTGAGTAAGACCGGTTCGCGGGTAATTCAACTCTCCGTCTCTCCCAAACTCCGTAATCCTACAACTCCGCAAGAGCACTAAATATACGCGATTTGGACTGACATTTCGTGAGCTGTGCACCTTCCCATGTTCCACATAGGCTCCAATCTAAGAAGCAGACAGCGGAGATAGTGGGTGACTCACCAACCAATTTGACCCGCGAGCCGGTAACCTACGTTACAGGTTGTTTGAGAAGCGTTCAGTGCGACTTGCTCAGTGCGCAAGCCTTCTGCCGACGCGCCCGCTGCCAGGAGCTCGGGGCAGGCTACAATCGGAGGGCTGGCTTTTTGCACAACCTCCTGCCGGAGCATCCGTTGCTAATGGCTTGGGCAGTCTGCAGTTTGGTCACGCAGCCCGGACCGCGAAAAGAGTGATGAGTGAAGTAGACTCGTCTCATTATGAGGCCAGCGTATTACCGAGGGAGGCAAGGGATAGTTATAATCAATCCATTCGCGAGTCCACCCCTGTACGTAGTAACCAACTTCGTTCGCACTGGATTCGAATTTGACTGGCGGCCGTACAACACCGAGACCACGCTCTGGGAAGGCCGCCTTCTTGTGATTGTCTAGCGCCTAGCTCTGGCTGCCCCTTCTATGGAGTGCTGCATCCCTCTGCCTGTGCCTCAAATCGCCCTCCTAGTTGCCTCCCCTCCACCAGCCCTATTGCCCTGATTGTCACGAGCAACATCAAGTCCTTCGTCCCATTCTGCGCCAGACAAAGAGGGTTCTCATCGGCGGTCTTTCGAGCGGTCAGCGTCTGGTCGTCCCTGAGTGGTCTTTGTCAGCGGGAGGGGCGAATAGAGAGCTTGTATTGAGATAGGAGGCTTCACCGACTCACCTGTCTGGGTATGCCCCGCAATCCCTTGCTCTAGGTGTCCGCCCTTCAGCTGCGTGATGAGCTTCCGCTGCTCTTCGATGTCGATGCATTTTTCCTTGCGGGCTCTCTTTGCCCTGTCCTCGACATCCGTCACAGTCGCCTCGACCTGCTTTCTCTTACGCTCCGCCTCACCCCGCCATTGCTTTGTCTCCTCAAAGCGGGTGACGGCTGCCTGTATTTCCGCTACGGCTGCCCGGACGCTGCTTAGCCGGCTTTGCAACTCCGCATCATATTCACGGGACAGACAATCTTGGAGACTCTGTACGAGCTCTTGGATGCCGTCCAACCGCCTTTCACTCTAAGATAATGAGCTTCGGGGTGACGCTGGCTGATACGCACTCACCAGTGAAGTACGGATCAGCTCTTCTGTGCAATTCCACTGCATGAGCGAGACATGTGCTTCCCAAGATGGGCGCTCCCGGCGAAGGCATCGGAGGACTCCCTGAGGATCCGGCGGTGTGCAGCGACGAAGCACCTCGAGAGCCTCGATAGTTACTTGGAGTTTGACACCTTCCATATGGGCAGGGTCCTGACCGAGAGCCGCATTGAGAGCAATGCGTGCTTCCGAAATGTCATCGGCCAGAAACGCGTGGTGCGCGATGCAAAAGTGACTTTCCGCAGAAACGGCGGGTCGGTCCCGCAAGCATCTAGATGAATATGAGTGACGCACTTATGGTACGAGGTTTGACTGACGAAGCGTAAACCCGAGCTGCTTGATGGTCGCCGGCTCTCATCGCCATCTCGCAGCAGAGTCGTACGGTAGACTCTGCATCTGACCATTCTGGCGATATCGTCTTGAGCCGGGCCATCGTGAGCTGGCTCTCAGCCCACCGGGTTGCGGGGATGTTCTGCAATTCGATATGTGGGAGGTCCACATATTCGTCGTAGACTTGCTGAGTAACGTCCCGTATGTTTGTAAGATTCTGCATCGCACGTACATTCGTGCCTTTGCAGAAAAAATCAAGTGCTCGTGTAGCAAACCTGAGACTGCGGCGAGCGTCGCCAGCCAACAGAAAGCACTTGCATGCTGCTACATGACTAGCAGCTTCCCTGTCGGTAAACGAACCAGCATCCAATTCAAATCGCCGGAATTCGGCAGCTGCTTCCACAAATTCACCGCACGAGAATAAAGCCACAGCGCAATACCAACAAATGGCGGGATGTTCCAGTCGGGCATCTAGCATCTCATGGGTTATCTTGAGATTACGCGAGATCAAGACGGCGTACCAGACGCCGACTGTGCGCACGCTATGACCTGTTGGTGATTGCCATTGCGAGCATGCTTCCTGATGCAGTGGATAACCTCATCCACGTTGTTGCCGGTAGACCATCTGCTATTGGGTGTTTCAGTTCACGCGCCGCGCAACAAGCGATAGACTGATGAGTCACCAGCGTGTGAAAGCTTCGGGAACGGACAACATCATTGTTCCGGTGTGGTAAGTTAACAGCTCGAGCAGAGTCGCTAATGTGTTGGTTCTAACAAGGCAATGGATAGTAGGCAAGCGACTGCCGCATGGCTGCAGCGCCACCCGGGGCCACTTATCCCTAGGTCTTTGGAGGGAGAGCCGGGCAAATTTCGACTAATCCGGTAATTACCTCCGGCGGCACGTGCTCCGCGCTCCGGCCACTTTGCCAGCCTCATCAACCCGCCTCCCTATTGTAAATGACGCTGCAAAAGTCCAGCCACTGCTCAGAATCCCAGCCGCTTCTGTATGGTATAAGCAAGCGAGCTGGGCCGGCGCTGGGGAGGGTGGGAGGGGCCCCAGGACGGCTCGCCGTCCCAGTTTTGTCCCTCTTCAATTGCCACTCAATATCCCACTAGTGGGACCCTGACTAGTACTGATTATCAGTACTATAGTTGGGCGACGCAAGTGGCTGATTATCAGTGCTTTGCCTTCATAGGCAAAGTCGCTGATAATCAGTCGTTCGTCGTCAGCAATCAGTATTTTGTATAATTAGTAGTTTAGTTAACTACTGAATGTAATCATTTTAAGTACTCTTCTTTTCAGCTTTCTAAAAGCTGATTTGAAGCTCTGTTCGCGCTGCTTTGCCGGCGCGTTTAGTGCTGAATATCATCCACTTTACAGCTGGAAGCAGCCGCTATGCGGCGAAGGGTAAGGGGCGAACAGTAGTTGAATTTAGAGATTCAGCTACTGATAATGAGTACTTTAGGAATGGCTAATCCTCGTCCTCATCCTCATCCTCGGCTTCTTCGTGCTCGTCCTGTCTGTTCTGCGCCTCCTCTTCTTCCTGTTCCACCTGCTCCTGCTCCTGCTCCTGCTCCTGCTCCTGCCTACCTTGCAGGGCCTTCGCAGCCGTCGCGGTTGCGCTTTTGCGTTTCTTCAAGTACTGCTTAAGCAGGTCCCTCGTCGCCCAATCCCCTTCGTAAGAAGCCAGCAGAGGTGCGTTCGTCCTAGCCTGTAGATACATCAGTAAGCTGTGGCATAGAATAGCCAGTACTTACATTGGTAAAGATCAAATTAAACTCTGGGACAGTGTACTCGTTGATCCGGGCTTTGACGGGCACCTTGCTCCCGGCAAAAGCCTTGCGAACGGCCGCCTGAGCAACATGTTAGTATAGAATAGATCCAAAGCTAGAACACCTACCACGACAGCATTGTACATCCCATTGTCATTGTCCAGCTGCATCTCCTTCTGGACCGAATAGTCGACAACGGCTTGCCCCTTAGGCTTGGGGATCCGCTTCAGTAACTCTTCCTTCTTCTTCAAAGCATTCTTGAGCTTCTTCTTCGTCTCTGCGAGCTCAGCTGTAGAGTAGTTAATGATAGAATACATGCATAAACATACTTGGCGCACCTTCAAGCTCTGCAATCCTCGCCCGGGCCTCAACCAGCTCCCTATCCCTCTCCTTTAGCCTCTCAACCGCGCTCGGCTTCTGCGTCGTCGCAGCCTTGACGTTCGCAGCGTTGTCGACCTGCTTGGCAGGCGCGTTCTTCGCTCGCTCGCCCCCAGGAGCGTCGGGGGGGCACGTTCTCCTTCTGCTTGCGCTTCTTAGCAGCGGCAGTCGTAGGGGGAGGGAGCGTCTGCGAAGTCGCAGCCTCAGCAGCCTCAGCAGCAGCAGCAGCAACAGTCCCAGTAGTCTCAGCAACGATCGACGTGAGAGCAGCGCGAGCGTGAGCCAGAGAGGGCGCAGAGGTGAGCTCGAAGTCAGGCGAGGAGAGCAAGGTAGGCGGGGGGGCAGGAGTGGGGGTTTCCTCATGCAGAGGCCCTCCAGAAGGAAGTCCTCCTCTAGTTGCCAAGAAGAAGCGACAGCAACACCTCGAACGAGCACAGCAAGATGTCCTACTTCAGCGGGTCAGTAAGCCGAAGCGAACAGCAAGCAAGGAGACGCACCGACAGGTCCAGCAGCTCCTCCGGCAGCGCCCAAGCAGCCCGAACTCTCCAACAACCTCAGCAACAACAACAACCTCCAGCTCCTCCCCAAGCACCTCCAGCTCCTCCACAGCATCCTCCAGCTCCTCCAGCGCCTCAGAGACCTCCTGGAGGGCTCGAGATCCAGCAGCCGGCGGACTTCGATGTTGAGATGGGTGAAGTCGATGCTATGCCGCGTCGAGGCACAGATGCTGTATCGAGGTCCCTCGCACCACAAGTTG
>KV424220.1:0-10786 GCA_001632435.1 Calocera cornea HHB12733
CTGTTGTGGTCGCAACGGGCAAGGGATGCGAGCTGGGATGCTGGAGCGCAAGGTGGGCAGGTGCAGGGCAAGAGGGCCGACGAGTCGCGGGAAAGATTCGACCAGAAGACCGTGAGATCAGAATGAACAATGGTGAGATGCCTTCTGAGAGTGGTAGAGAACGAGTATACGATCCTTTCGATATAAGATAGCAAGAGTGTCCGACAAGAATTGGAGGAGTACAGGCAAAGACGAGGTTGGGGAGAGAGTTGACGCGACAAGGCAAAACCCTGGAGATGGACGTCGCTATATACCTGCGAGCTGGGACAGACCCTGGCTCGCTGTCTCGCGCGTCGTCCTCACTGTCTCGCCTATGCTCATGACAACCCGCACCGTCTTGTCCTCAGAGCCAGAGACGATGCGTGAGCCATCGGGCGAGAAGGCCACGGAGGTGACCCAATCCTCATGTCCAACGAGCGGCTCGCCAATGCGTTGTCCCGTCTCGGTGTTCCACACCCGCAGCGTCTTGTCGTGAGAGCCAGAGAGGATGCGTGACCCATCGGGCGAGAAGGCCACGGAGCTGACCCAATGCTCATGCTAGGGATGGATCGCGGTCATGACCGAACTGGTTTGACCGCGGTCTTCCGGTTCAGTTTCGGTTCGGTCATGTAACCATGACCGTGACCATGACCGCCTGTTCTGAGATTTGTGAACCAGTTTGAACTGGTTATGACCGGTTCAGAACCGGTCAAGGGCAATGCATCCGCTGTTTACATCCGGAAGAATTTTCAGGGCTCCACAGCGACAAATATGGCAGGTGATGTGGTCAAACGTTGTGTACTGGCTACAATGGATCGGACTTCGCTTACTCCTGTGCCTGTTGAGGAGTGGGATGATGATGGTGCGCAAAGTTTGGCTTGTAACAACTGCCAGAGGTTAACAGCTACACAGATGTCCGTTATGTGGGAGAGCGCTCCAGCCAGACAATAGGAGAAAGTCAAACCACGGAAAGCAGCACTCGCAGCATCGAGCAGGCAGACTTTAGTGAACCTTCTGATATCGATATACCACCTGTAAAGAAGCGGACTGGACGGCGTCGCACTGCTGCCATCCATGGGTACTTCACAGAGCTGGAGGGGGATAAGGAGAGTCGCTGGTGTAAGCTCTGCCGGTGCGCCATCTATTTACCACAGCTATATGATCTGTGTCTGATACTCAACAGGAAGCAATCAAGCACGGATCCCAGCCTTCCGGATGACCATGGCAGACTGAGCAGAAATAGTGGGACCACTACTCTGCGTGCACACCTTCGGTCCTTTCATAAGACATCATGGGAGAAGTTCACCCTGCGTGAAAGCGGATCCACAGCAAGCAGTGAAGCACCCGTTCCGGCCCAGTCTACCCTCGATGAGCACGTTCAGCATATGGAGCGCTATACCCACACCCGGTTCCAGCATGCCTGCCTTCGCCTCATTGCAGCACTTGATCTGCCCTTCATCACTGTGGAGCGACCGGAGTTTCAAGAGCTTGTCCGCCTGCTTCGACCGGATACTGCCCTTCATGATCTCCCTGGCCGGAAGGGTCTGACTGCACTTGCCATGAGGCAGTCAGTCTATGAGAAGGAACAGATCCGAGCACGCCTGCATGCAACTCCAGGCCGGAAGAGCATTACAATTGATGCTTGGAGCGATAGCTCAATGCAGTCCTACGTCAGCGCCAAAGCCCACTATATCACTACGACCAATGACAAGTGGTCGCTTGTAGAAGATCTCATTGGATTCCGGATCATCCATGGCTCTCATACTGGCGAGAACCTGGCGAAGACTGTGTTCAGTTTCTTTACGGAGATGCACATTGTCGATCAGATTGGCTGGATCACAACCGATAATGCATCCAATAACGATACAATGCTTTCTGCCTTGGCGCAGCACTTGCATCAGCACGGCATCAGTCCTGAAGTCTTCAATGCCGAGTCCAACCATATCCGTTGTATGGCACATGTATACAACCTTGCCGTGGTCGATATGCTCAAGATGATGGTCCGCAAACCGGCATATGATAACGCAACAACTGCGACCGAAGCTGAGCTCACACCTGAAGATTTGCGCGATCCTGTGGTTGCACTCCGTGGGCTTGTTGTTGCACTGCGATCATCATCATCACGTCGTGATGCTTTTCAGACGGCACAAGCAATTCATCGCAAGCTTCAACGCAATTCAGCCGGCGAGCTGGTAGGCGCTCTTGAGCTCATTCTCGATGTCCGCACACGGTGGTCGAGCACCTACTTCATGCTTAGGCGGGCGTTAGAACTGCGTACTTCACTTGATTCCGTCCTTCTCTTCCCCGATCATGCCGACAAGCTTGCAAAATTTCGGATCACGCAGGAGGGGTGGACACGTCTTGAGCAGATAGCCGAAATCCTCAGCATTGCACACCGAGGGCAGCAGGCGCTTTCAGCTGACAGCCACCCAACACTTCACCTGGCAATTCCGGCCCTCGAGTATCCCATGTCTGAATGGGAGCAGCTAGAGGATGGCAAGTATGCCAATGATCCCGATATGTGTGCAGTCCTTCGCGCGGGCATTGACAAGCTTGGTGCCTACTATCTGAAAATGGAGAAGACCGATGCATATGGGATTGCAATGATCTTGACACCATATGTTAAGATGAAGTACCTTGACACATGGTGGTCCGACAAGTCGCCTTCCAACCCCAATGTGACGCTAGCACAGCAAGCGCGTGGTGCATTCATCAAGACATTTGACCGTGTCTATATGACTGCAAACACTGCAGCACCTGCTGTGAACACAGTCGCTCCGCTCTGGGGCAATCTTTGGCAAACAACTTCACTTCCAATACCTGAATGCCTGCGTTATCTGAAGGAAGAGGCGACACCACACCCAGATTCAGGTGGTCCAGACAGCCTTCTGTACTGGTACGCACAACGCACCACCTATCCTGCCTTGTCACGCATGGCTATGGACTATCTCGCTATTCAAGGTTCCGCAACTGCCGTAGAACGTGTATGGAGCAGTGCCGCAAACACGGATACCAGAAATCGAAACCGGCTCTCTTCAAGTCGCTTCGAGGCACTGCAGTTTCTTAAAGCGGCTTATCGAAGGCAGCGACCTAGCTCCCTGGAGCCAACAGAGCTCCGAAAGCTCCGACTGCAACAGATTGACCAGGAGATATGGCAGGAAGCAAGTGAGGCAAACAGCACAGACTTTATCTTTGACGATGACTAGACTCCCAATATAACCGGTTATAACCAGTTCTGAACCAGTCATTGACTGTAACTTGACCGTAACCTGACTGTGACCGCATCATACAGAAAACAGAGAACCGGTCATGACCTGACCGAATCGTAACCGACCGAATCCATCCCTAGCTCATGCCCAACGAGCGGGTCGCCAACTGGTTGTCCCCTCACGGCATCCCACACCCGCACCGTCATGTCGTCAGAGCCAGAGACGATGCGTGACCCATCGGGCGAGAAGGCCACGGAGGTGACCCAATGCTCATGCCCAACGAGCGGGTCGCCAACTGGTTGTCCCCTCACGGCATCCCACACCCGCACCGTCTTGTCCTTAGAGCCAGAGACAATGCGTGACCCATCCGCTGAGAAGGCAACGCTACGAACATCGTCAATATGCCCTCGGAGCACCTGCGTACTCGGCCACGCGGACATTCCTCCCGAGCATACACGTGGAATGAACGGGAATTGAGAGCCATAACGCTTCGCGATAGTGCTGTTGGGAGGTGCCCAAGCCAATGCCGATATATAGACATGTGCTGCAGAGTCCGACATTGGACGCACGAAAGTTCGAACAAACTTGATCCCGTCACGTGCCGCCTGTGTTACGTCTTCACCGGCGATCTGTTCCAAAGCGTCAGTAACTCCTGGAACAGGCGGCCGTGAGACCGACATGTAGCCGGATGAGAGCACTTGAGATACAATGGGGAACGAAACTAACGATCCCGGCCAGGCTAGCTGCCTCCAACCAGAAGAGAAAGCGGTCCAAGAAAAGCATTTTCAACAGGTCGGCGACTTCATGTCCGACAGCCTCGTCGCTCATTTGTAAGTGACGGCCCCAGTACTTGCAAGCATATGACAGCTGATCCGAAATCGCCGCTCGTTGTGCTTCCGAGAGGTCGGCATTCAACCGGTACGAAGTCTCCAAGTTGGCCATGTTGAACCGCAAGTCGCGTTGCAGCAGTCTCAATGTACTTTTTGCCAACCTCTCGTGATGACCAGTCGCACCAACAAAGTAGGGATTCTGATCTTCCTCACTTTGAAGGAGGTCAAAAAACGATGAATGCAGAGGTCGGACAGGGCGAGTATCGCCGGGTCCCACTCCGCTGAGAAGTGGCTCCAGGTAGGGCAGGATTGTTGTCGCTTTGAGACGTTCATCCTGATCGAGTTGCTCCAAGAGATCCAGAAGAGACGGCTGAGAAAGCGGCTCTACAGCCGTCAGTATGAAGCCCATAATGCGCTTGAATGACTGGAGCACCCGCGATCCTTCTCTATTGAAACACTCCAGGACGGTGCCGTACAGTGCATCGAGTCCGGGATGTGTGCCTTGAACCAGTTCCTCATAGCGATCTTTCGGCTCAGAACCGGGATGATCGGTTTTGATATAGGAACAAGCGACCGCTGCCCATTGGAACAGCCTTCCGGCTTTCTTTGCCAAGATCAGATGCGCGTCTCTCGGCAGCTGTGGTGGCAGAGTCCCATTGGTGTATGGCAGCTCATGTTGGATGTACTCAGTGATGTCTTGCCTTAATTGTGTGTCATCTTCCTCATCGTCGAGACGATACGTCTGGATGGCGTTGTGTGCTGAAAGCCCTACATTGGTATCGGACTTGCCTGCCGTGGTAGACTGCACCGAAGACCCCAGAGACGACGGGTCCGAATCTGGCGGCGTGGAGCCCTTCAGTGATCGGACGATATCTGGCTCCGCTCGCGTTGTGATCAGGAACCGTAAGCCCAGAGGCAATTCCTTCAGCCGTTGGACGAGAATCCGGAGCAGCTGTTGACGTGTGGATATAGCCCCGCTTTCGTCCAGCGCGTCGATGATGATGACGATGGTGCCATTGATCGCGACAAGCCGTGCCGGTCCAAGAATGAAGCTGTCGAATTGCGTGTCCAGGTCCGTTGTTGTACACAGAGCCTTGTTTCCATCGAGGTGCTTGGACAGCGCCGCCCTGAATGCCGGCCACTTTGTGCATAGATCGCTCGCGATATTGCGAAACAGGCTCTCCGGTTTACGAGTCGACGCTTCGCTCCGGTTGAAGCAGAACATCGACCCCAGCTGTTGCGACCCCATGCATTTATTTGCAATAGTATGCGCGATTGTTGACTTTCCCGATCCAGCCGGTCCCATCAGGACGAAAACGGGCGGGACCTCCGACCTATCTGTCCTTACCCAGCGCGTGATCTCGTCCAGGATTGCTCTCCTTGTGCCTGCAAGGCAGCATTTTCCTGCGGCATACCCAGCGTCCGCCGCGTATGGAATATCGCGAATGATCATATCATCGGCTGACGGAGAATTAGTACAGCTCACGTCTCGCACGGATCAACACTTACCCAGATGCCGTATGTCAGACACTAGTTTTACCGTCACAATCTCGGTCCGCAGTTGTGAACCTGTACCCAACTCTACCAAAAGCCCGTCAAAGCTGTTCACATAGGCATCGATGATCGATTCTTCATTGGAGAGCCTCTCTAGCAGCAGTCTACGAGCTATGCCCGTGCCCAAAGGTGAGTAACGTCATTGGGGATGGGGATAGCCACTCACCGCGGCCTGTCTTTGTCATGTAGTCCGAGATGAGTTGGGCGCAATGCAGGGTCTTTTTGGAAAGACGAGCGAGCAACTCCTCCTGCACCGTGCCTTTCTGTAGCGCTTGCGTTTGGGAGATAAAGGCGTATACGGCCTGCATTTTTTCCACCAGCTGAGCGATCTTCCGATCTTGCTCGGGGTGGTCTGGCAAGACCACCTGATTTCGCGGTGAGCCGACGGTTTTCATGCCGTTGAGGTGCTTGCGCACCTTGTAAGCGGTTGACACCACCTGGGAAGCCATTCTGGAAAATGGGTTCTCCTGCACGTGAGCGGTAAGAACAAGTTGGAATGTTGCGTCCGTCACTCACTTCAGTCGTTTTACTTGCGGATTCCCAAAAGGCATTGATCTTCTCCATGAGCGGGATCCAATCATTCTGAAGTCTCTTCATATTGTCCTCATGCTGCGTTCTCGCACTATTCGTTCCATTCGCAGGTGCAGTACCGTGAAGGCTGGGTTGCTGAACGAGCGGAAGAGCATCCTCTTTGGCCTCCGAAATCGCGCCAAGCGATGGCGCCAAGTGATCGTTCTCCATGACCTCCTGCACAGAAATATGGACAAAGACGGCTGTAGTGCGATTCTGTGTCACCATTCGTCTTGATTCAGCATCTGAGCAAAACAAACGTTAGTATGAGACAGCACGATAGCCGAGGACGAGACGCACTAGTGGTCACCCAGATGCTCAGTGGCAAGACAGCCCAGCCAACCTCTTCCGCTGACCTCCGATGATGATTCTGGTACAAGACAACCTTCAGTGTAGAGTCCGGAGTTCCTTCACTAAGTACCAGGTCAATATCAGCCAGGCGGACAGGGCAGACGGAGCACACGCACAATTCCTTCTTATCCTCCACTGCAGCCCACACTGCGGTGCTCCCTCTCGTTCGCAGCTCCCGTGTGCTCCATCCATCTCTTCCGTCGAAGGTAATCTTGAGTCGATATGCGCCGTCGGGCTGGAGCAAGCCTGGTGCCGGCAAGCCGCGAACTGTTGCTCCTGTTGAGGCCTCAGACTGGGCTAGGGATGCAGATGGTTCAAACCGAACCACGAGAACTGTCGGTTCTTGGTTCTGGTCCGGTTCCAGAACCGAACCAGGACTGGACCAGAACTGGTTGCGTGCACAGAGTTAGAACCATCCTGAACCGGTTCTGAACCGGTTCCAGATCAGTTCTTGAATAAGGACGGAAGGGCCGGGGCTGCGCCCAGGCAGTGCCCGCTACGGTCCCTTGCCCAGAGCCAAGTGAGGCTGGTCTGCAACATGCTCACAGAGCATTTTGGAGTGGACACACATTTATTATGGGCCATAAAGATGGGGGGATTGGGGGGAAGCAGGGATTCCCCCCCCTTCCACAAATACAAAATGGTTTTTCTAATTCTACAGTGTGTGCCAGGCACAAAACCAGTGCACAGATACCCCCATTCTCACAGAATATGGAATAGGGTCCAATAGTCAGCACCTTAAGTGCTGAGCCTCAGCATTTCAGCGACTTATCCGCTGATGGGCATAAGTGCTAATAAGAGTGCTGATTTGGTTCCAGCTCCTTTGGAGCTGAAAATCAGCACCCAATGAGGCACTTGAAACAATCAGCACCATTTGCTTCTGGCTCAGGAGGACTTGGACACGTCCAAGTCCATCCCTGATGGGAGATATCCTCCTCCCAACAACAAATTGTGTGCTTGCTGACGCAGTTGTTGTCCTCCCTCTGCTTGCTGCCTTTGCTGCCCCTGTGGCTGCCCTCAAGACCCCCCCCCTCTTCTCACCCAAGGACCTCCCTCTGGAGGGCCTCAGTGTCAAGAAGAGGGGCACTGTCAAACCCTCGCCCTTCAACATTCAAGATGGCTGTCCAAGCCAGTATATGCTTGTGTATGCATGTGTTTTCTGGGATTGTCTTCTGACAACTTGTGCTCATGCTTGGACTGTTGTCTCTGGTATGCAAAACTGCATAAAGTGCAAAAAAGTGACTGGCAAACAGGGGGCTTTGAGGGTAAGCATATATGCAAGGACAATTTGGTGAGTACATGCCTTCCGCCCCTTATCTGATATTGACTAACTCTATTGAATGCAATACCCTGCACAATGTCTCAAGGCACTGAGGAGCAGTGTGCAGGACTTGAATCAGCACCTTAAGTGCTGATTTGTTGTAATTATAAATTAATGAAATCAATTAACTATTCTATGGACAGTCAGCTACTTGCTGATTGTGTACCAAAAGTTGCTCTGGATCAGTGACTTTGCCTAACTAAACAAAGTCCTGACAATGAGCAACTTTGGCCCCTTGGCCGAAGTGCTGATTATCAGCACCTCTCTGGGTCCCAGTGTCTGAGCAAGCCCATTTGTAGGGGCAGAGTGGGCAGGATCCTCTTGCATGCATGTGTACAGTCCTGTCCTGTTGGCCAGGGCTCCTGGAGGGTTATCCTATTCAGGATCAAAGGCACACCATGGGCCTGTGCAATCTCGACAAGGTCCTCCCAATTTGCAGAGAAGACCCCTGAGCTGCCACCAGGCTAGGGGCAAAAGAGTGCAAGGAGGGCATGCCAATATCCATCACATTCAGCAACATCACAAGCACAAGGAAAGAGCCTGGTGCAACAGGGAGAAGAGCTCCCAGATGGACAAGATAGATTGTGTAGATGGTATAAGGAGGAGCAATAGGGCAATGGGCAGCATTCAGAGGAAAACGGGAGGCAACATGCACTGCCACCAGGTAGAATTGGGTATAGAATTGGGTAATTTATAGTAAAAATATCCAAAACAACCCCCCTACAAGGAACCCAGCTATGGAATAGATCTGTAGCAGGCATGGTGGAAGGGAGGCCGACAAGGGCAGGACACAGCATACACTGCCACCCAGCCGGGCATAACCGGGACGGAGGTATATACCGTTTTTGTGGAATTATAGTAAAACGGTCCAAAACAACCCCCTACAGGGAACCCAGCTACGGAATAGATCCGTAGCGGGCATAGGGGTTTGGTGACGTGGTCTGCGCCCGTGAGGGTCCCTTCCGCTAAAGATCCGTTATTATGCACAGTCTACGATGATCAGGCTGGACAAAACTTTGCTGCATACTTACAATGAGCAGCTTCAACTCAGTCTATACATCACCACCGGTCTCACCGCCTTTGAGTTCAGTTCCAACTGAGGAACTCGATGATGACGATCTTGACTTAATCCGGTCTCAGCCAAGTCAGGCAACCAGTATTCGTGAACTAAGCAAGCGGAGCATTGAGACAGTCGAGCTCAGTGATGATTCCGATGTGCAGATCTTGCACGTGAAGCGTAGCCGTGTGGACCGGAAGAGTGCCTTGATTCATGAATACTTCACCGAGGCAGATGGGAAAGAGAAGATTCGTTGGTGCAAGGCATGCCAGTACGCCTACTTATGCACCGGTTGCTGGATTGCTGCTCATATTGAACCAGAGCAGCACGTCAGAAGGGTACAGAGCTGCCAGAAGACCGTGGGCGAATTGGACGGAATAGCAGCACATCAACCATGCGGAAACATTTGCTCCGCTTT
Organism: Calocera cornea HHB12733; assembly: GCA_001632435.1. Lineage (NCBI taxonomy): Eukaryota > Fungi > Basidiomycota > Dacrymycetes > Dacrymycetales > Dacrymycetaceae > Calocera > Calocera cornea. The sequence goes on from KV424220.1 coordinate 9,329, forward strand.
CACAAGAGCATCTGGAAGAGCTACTTGAAAGATACCGGTCTGGACAACAATTCTTCGCAGTCCACCGAGGTGCAGACCAGCCTAGACCATCACCTGCAACACATTGAGCGGTACAGCCCAGCACTACTCCGACAGCGGTGTCTTCAGCTTGTAGTTGCCCTCCATCTTCCCTTTACAACCGTAGACCGCCCGGAGTTCAAGGCACTTATCAGCCTCCTGCGACCTGATGCAGGTATGCGCGATCTCCCAGGAAGGATGGCACTTTCCGAATATGCAATTACCAAGATGGCGAAGGAAAAAGCAACCATCAAAGCTCGCCTTCATGCTGCCAAGGGTCGGAAGAGCATCACAGTTGATGCCTGGAGTGATTCATCCATGCGCTCCTATATCAGTGCAAAAGCACACTACATCACGGCATCTGCAGGCAAGTGGACACTTGGTGAAGACCTTATTGGATTCCGCATCATCCGTGGCTCCCATACAGGCGAAAACCTTGCAAGTATTGTCTTTGGCTTCTTCGAAGAAATGGATATTGTGCATCAGATTGGGTGGATCACAACCGATAATGCATCAAATAACGACACTATGATGCTTGCATTGGAGCGGCGCATCCAGGAAAGCGGAGTCAATGCTACTTAGTTCGATCACGATGTACAGTTCCCTTTGTCACTGTGGCCCAATTTTTCGCGTTCCGGCCTTCCGGAGATACGGCACCGGAAGTCCGGACACCTTCCGGACTCGCCCTGCCTCGCCCTCCGGTCCGTCAGCCAATTCCGGGTTGGAGGGGTTTATTCCGTATAGCCGTTCCGGTCACGGAACCCTCTCGGAATGCCGTATACGACGGAACGCACCCGACGGGTTCACGGGCGAAGACTCTCTCTCATCGGATGGTCCTCAATTTACAAACGGGACAACTGGAAAGGCGTCCCGTCGGATGAGAGGGTCCCTTAGGTTGGGTGAAATCAGCCCCCGGTGATATACCCCGTGAGATGGGATTCCGAAAGGTAAACATCGGGTTAGGCAGATAAAAGCCGGATTCTCCTTCTCCGAAAGGGGGGCCGGCTTCCGACATCTTCTCTTTACCATACGCCTCTACTTCCCCAGACCTCCTACTGCTCCCTACACTTTACACTCTATTCCGGACCTTCCTAACTAATTACACCTATCCCGTTTGCTATTCCGACTCCGGAATACCCTTCCGGACCTGTGACGACTTCACGGAATACGACGCCCTCGGATTGCCTATTCAGACGGACTCCGTACAGTCCTAAACTGAGTGGTGCAGACATATTTTGGAGCCCAACGCGAGGCATTCCGACAAGAAGTCATTGGTCCAAGGCGTATTTCCCAGTCTTCCACCAGCAGGGCGGAACGTGCGTTCTCCCTGCACGTCGAAAGGATAGCTCCAACCACGCGCCGCCACGCGTACCCCTCTCCGCCTCCTTTACCTATACCGAC
>KV424221.1:0-10962 GCA_001632435.1 Calocera cornea HHB12733
CTTCATCTACCTGTACAAGTACCTCTTCAAAGGCGCCGACCATAGCCTGTTCAGCATTCTTGCTGAAGAACATGCCCCCGTGGATGAGATCAAGGACTATGTCCGTGGCCGCTACCTCTCAGCCACAGAGGCAGCATGGCGCATCTCCGAGTTTGACATCATCCTCCGCATGCCGGCAGTCACCCGGTTGGCAATCCACCTCGAGGGGGAGAACTACGGCCAGTTCTACCGGAAAAATAACAACCAGTCCTCGGCATCCACCCTTTTGCGCTACTTTGCCCGACCCCAACATCCCGAGCTGCAGCCACTACTTTATGAGGACTACTTCTCGAAGTATATCCTGGTCAAATGGGAAGGTGTCCTTGCACCTGGGGAGTTCTTGGAGGAGGAGCAGCCCTACATGGTCCGCAAGCGCATCAAGCCCCGCACCACAGATCACCGGGCTCGCCTGCAGAGCATTTCACCTTCAGCAGGTGATGTGTTCTACTTGCGCTGCCTCCTCCAGCATCGTCATGCTTCCAGCTTTGAGGAGCTGTTCTGGGTCAATAACACCCGGCACACGTCTTATGCTGCGGCAGCAGAAGCCCTTGGCCTGTTTGACAATGAGAGTGAGGCCCACTATGCCATGCAGGAAGCTGTCATGGACTTCCGCACACCTGCCCAGCTGCGCTTCCTCTTTGCCCGCCTCATCCTTGAAGGCTACCCTGCCCCGCCACTATGGGAGGAGTTCCGAGATGCACTGGCAATGGACTTTCATCAGCAATTGGGGAATGAGGGTGCAGCCCTAGATGCGGCACTGCTTGCCATTGCCGACCATCTTCATGAAGTGGGGCGGGAGCTAAGGATGTATGGCTTGCGTCAGCCAGCCCATTACTCGGGTGAGCTGGCAAGAGAGCTGGCGGCATTTGCCCACCAGCAGGATCGCTTGGGGGAGCTTGCCCGTGTTCAGCATGCTCAGATGACCCCAGAGCAGCAGGCGGTGTACGAGGAGCTCTTACAAGGGGTCCAGCATGCCTTGGAAACAGGGGAGCCATTCCAGCCCTACTTCCTTGAGGGACGGCCGGGACGGGGGAAGACCTTTCTGGTGAATACCCTCTGTGCAAACCTTAGAAGTCGTGGCCATGTTGTGCTGGTGGTTGCTTCCACAGGCATAGCGGCATGCAACTATGAGCATGGACGCACTGCCCATTCTCTATTTCGCATACCTGTGATGGATGTAAGTACGTAACCAAGAATAGGAGCTTGCCCCGTTGACGCAGTGCACAGGATAACAGCCAGGTCATGTCAGAGATACGGGTGCCCTCAGCAAGAGCAGACCTTATTGCTGCTGCAGTCCTCGTGGTATTTGATGAGCTTCCCGGTGCCAACAAGACCACCATGGAGGCTATTGATATGGTCTGCCGTCAGATCAAGCACTGTGATATCCCCTTTGGTGGTCTGCCCTTTCTTGGCCTTGGGGATTTCCGGCAGGTTGCACCAGTGGTCCCCTCAGGGGGGCGGACCGCCACTTTTGATGCATCAATCCTGTCCAGTCCACTTTGGAAAGCCTTCCGCCTTTACACGCTGCATGCACCCATTCGGAACCGAGGTGATGAAGCCTTTGCTGCCTTTGTTGATGAGATTGGAGAGGATACAACTCAGCAGCGGCGGCACATTCATCTGCTGCAGAATGTGCGGGATCATGCTTCCACAATCGACTTCCTCTTTCCACATCACATCCTCCAAGATCCTGCAGCATGCATCATGCGCACCTTCCTTAGCCCCCGCAATGCATTGGTGGATGAGTTCAACCTTGCCGTGCTTGAGCTCCTTCCTGGAGATGCAGGTATGTCTTCTGATCGCACTCCAACTGCCCAACTAAAAAACAGCTTTGCAGTGATATATGAAAGTGCAGATAGCCTGAAAGAAGGTGAAGGGCTGGAAACAGAGGACCCGCGTCGCCTTCCTCAATACCTGAATTCACTGAACACCAATGGAGTTCCACCGCATACCTTGCAGTTGAAGCCAGGTGCTGTGTGCACCCTTATGCGCAACTTCTCAGTCAAGAAGCGCCTGGTAAAGAATGCACGGGTTGTTGTAGAAACCTTGAACCACCACTTTGTCCAGATCCATGTCCTTGCCACTAATGGCCACCTGGATCCGGAGCTGCACTGCATTCCCCGCATCCGCTTTTCCTTCCAGCCACAGCATTCAAGCTGGACGGTACTTCGAACCCAACTGCCACTCCGTCTTGCCTATGCAACAACCTTCAACAGCTGCCAGGGACTGACATTGGACCGTACCGTCCTTGACTGTCGCACAGATGTCTTTGCTCATGGGCAGTTGTACACAGCTCTGACACGGGTCCGGACCCAACAGGACAGCATTGTATTGCTTGGTGAGGAGACGGATGAGGTGAGCGTGGCAAATATACAGGATGAGCTGCTCATGCTCCCGCACAATATACTTCAATAATACACTATGCAATATCATGACACTGGCGTGGACCCTGATGCACGGCACCAGACGACCCCCAGGAGCCCGTCCTTGTAAGTAATAGCATGGCAGACAAGTTGTGGTTTTGAGGATTGATGAAGGGTTTATATGTGAAACACGGAATATACAGTATGCACATCGCAGTCGTTCCCCTGGTCGCCCAAACAGCTAACAACCGAGAGCGTCATCCAGGCTTTGGTGCTCTTTGCAGCCTTTCAACGCGGGATTGGCAGGTGGCCTCCACCCGCCTGCCAGCGCAACGATGCGACCGTTCCTCTCGCCTCCTTCGCCCCACATGCTAGTCCAGGGTCTCTCAGGCACGTCTCAAACCCCGGCACCGCTACCCATGTGGAGAAGTCCACAAATGCACAGGGTATTGCTCCCATGGTGGAGCCCCTACACTAGGATGCTGATGTGCGACGTGTTTCTGACGGCTCTTGTCTGCTTTTGCCATGTTGCGCGATCTCGCTGCTGCATAGTTTGCATCAACCTTGTGGACTTCATGATGGCGACGATGGGAAAGTCCCGAAAAGCATCCGAAAGACAATTATGGGAATAGGTTCGCTTCAGTGGTCTGTGTCTTCAAAGCCCCGGAGCAGCTTGCGAGAAGAGATGTACACGCTCCCTTGCAGTTCATGGCTGAGATTGGCCTCAAGCTGGACTAGCATTGACCCTTCAGTGAAGCAGTTTCGCACTTAGCCGTGTTGTTCACACTAGGTTGGAGTACATCTTAATTGGTGTCGAGCATAGTTGATGCTCGCCGAGAGAAAAGGGGACATAACCTCTCAACAAACGGTCTTGTTGAAGCTTCAAACCATACCTCGCCTGCACCTCGAGACTGATGCGCGCTTTGGGAAGATACCTCCAGCTCCTACCGAGACAAAATCAGGATGTGCAGGGCTATCCTCCTCCCGGACCATGTGATATGTGCATAAACCGCGCCGCACCATCGACAGCTCTTGGGGACCAGTCGAGCAGCGATATGGACCTCAGCTGGAATGAAGGTAGCAACACTGTCACTCTGCTGGTGTCTTTGGAGAAGGCCAACTACGGAGCGACAACGGGGCATATTGCTTTCCACCCCGGATCAGCTAGACTCACTTCGAAGAAACCGCCGGAACCCCTCGTCTCACTTCACTTGACCGTTCGAGAAGATGTTCGTATGCTGCCACACCAGGTTGCAAGGTGTCAACTGCATCTATTCCCGCTCGGTCTCATACAAGGATCGTCTCATCGACTTCCTCGTCTGACCAGCATCCATATTGCCAACCTTTCGGAGAGGTTCGGAAACTTCGGTACGCCGTTTCCCTGGTCCGTGACGGTCAATGGAGAGTTTGTTCAGAGCTGGTACTGCAACTCGGAGACTCTCAACGTTCAAGGGTTTGAGGTTGATTTGTTCGTGATGGTCACAATAGTCTTGACTGCTCAATGCCTCACAGCGGTACGCATTTCTCGTCTGTCAGGATCAATCCAGACTGAACAATCACAATCTCATGTAGCAGCCCGTCCTACACTAGCCAGCCTCCCTGACCAACAGGTAGAGTCTATATATTGAGAGGTATGAACATGAGAGACCCGAAATAGTATGATATGTGCAACAATAGAGTACAATGCTTATCGTATACATCCTTCCTGCTACCGCGTGTCCCCATCCACTCCCACACCCACCTCCCTAGGTGGGCTTACGAGTTGAGCATGCCCATTCCCACGCTTCTCCAGTAAGACATCCCTCCCGTTCCCGTGTGCAGTGGCAGCAGTGGGCGTCAGGGCGTCCTCTTCCTCCTCCTCCTCCTCCTCTTCTTCCTCCTCATCTTCCACTACTATAGAAATTGAATCTCCCGGCCTTCCATTCTCTAGTGAAAGGGCGTCTTGGGCGAGTGGTGGTGGATCCCCATCTGGCATCAGCAGCGGAGACGCTGCGCCCTGCCCCTCGGGGACTGCGAGCACGTCCTCTCCCAGGGCAACCTCGACCGAGCTGACCTCTGTCCCAGAAACTGTCCTCTCCGGTGGTGCCGGACGGAGGAACCCACCACCAGCATATCGACTTCTGAGCATCGCCGCCAAAGGTGAGAGAAACGGCCGCTTGGATGTTGACGGGGCGGCGGCTGAGGTGAGGGTGACCGTTGGGGCTACTGGCGAGCCGGGCGCCGAGCCCGATGCAGAGCCTGGTGCAGAGCCGGCGGCGACGAGGTCCAGAAGGGAGTCGGACGAGCGCACATGGTGGTGTTTGTGCCTCAGTGAGGGGTCGTCCTGCCCCGAGGTGAGGGTGAGCATGAGGTTCTTGAGGTTCGGTAGCGTGTGTCGCAGGTCGAGAGCGCGCAGATTCCGCCGCATCATTAGCTGGTCTGTGCGTCAGCCGCTGTGGGACTGAGAAGACAAGAAGGGCGTACAAGTTCGATATCCTTGTTGAGCAGGTAGACAGCATACTCGAACCTGTACAGTTCTACCCCTTTCGAGTAGAGGGGGAACGCCCGCGGCCCTCGCATCTCGCTGATTGGGTCTCGCACAACGCTCCTGCTCCCTGCGCATGTAATTCCGTAGGGCAAGTATACGCCCTCATATGCTGCCAGCAGCTGGACAATTTGGGCTACGAATCCGAGGGCAGAGGCGACCGAGTCTTCGTTCACTGCCGGTTGATCCGGGAGCGATAGTGGTGGAGTCGGGGAGTTGGGCAGTGGAACGGGCAGGGGACATTCGAGGACGGTGAACAGGAGAGACGCGGAATCGAGCGCTTCGATAGGGAAGATGAAGTCGAGTGTGCGGGCGAGGGATGCGCGGAGGGCAGGTATTGGTGCAGCGGTCTTGATGAGCTCCTGACGGGCAGAGATGACCTCGTCCTCGAGCGCTTGCTGTACTTCGCGTTCGGCAGCATATAGCTCCCTTGCTCGCCGGAGCTGCGCCCGTCGCTCTTCCAGCTCCTTGGACTTGATCATTATCTCGTCGCTCACTGTCCTTCTGTCAGCCCCGATCCCGTAGCAGTAAGCTCATGCACGCGCACCTTTCCGACAGCGTTCCTTCACCTCCTCCGCCTGGTTCCTAACCACGCGTCGCCACTCTTCCTGCTCTGCCACTTTACGTCGGAGGACATTAAGGTTTGACGGGTCGTGTAAAACAGTAGCAGCGGACTGGGCGATCGCGTCCATGCTGGCGCGGGTGTCGTCAACGACCGCTTGGAGGGATGCCAAGCTGCGCCGGCATCAGAACTCGCAGAGATGAAATGGGGTGAAGGACAAACGTGACGAGATCGGAGAATGCAGGGCTGAGCTTGACGCCATTCCGATGTCGGGAGGCCCACTCCTTTTCGGACTCGTTGCTGTCCGAGCGTATCATGCCGGCTGGTGTACAGGCGAGCTATCCGCCAGCCAGCCTTAGTTGTCCGCTTTGGTGGCAGGATGTGTCCCCTTCGCAAGCAGCGACAGCAATTATTCAAAGTAAGCAACCCTTAGCAGATTGAGAGACACATCTATGCCTCCATTTGGAGCTGTACTATATGCGCGGTGGGACGAGGAGGAGGTCGGGCTGGATTGTCGCAGGGACATACCAATTTGCGGTACCAATTTGGGGTACTTCCGCGCTACCTCCGCTTCTGCTTCCGTAACAAGGGATTAGCCCCCGAAATAGCGTATCGGAAGTAAACGCTATACGGCAAATTTGTAGGCCTTTTTGGTGTCCTTTTCCGCAGCCTCACCAAAATATAAAGTTTGAGGGTGTATGCCTCCATTTAGTTCCGCATTCTATACGCTACTCCCCACTTTTTAAGGTGTGGCATCCAACCCTCAAACTTGACTAATATTTTTCCTTCCAACCTGAAACCATATTGTCTACTATTTCATGGCTACCCTTTCACAACAATTTATCTAATAAACTCCTTCTCTCTATGTCGCACGGCCTGTCACATCACCCACATCCCCCTACATTGTGGCGTGCATCGAAGGACCCTTGTACAGCCACTGGGGTGTCCGCGTCGAGGTTTCAATCTCCGCCCGGCGGACTCATACGCTGTTTAGCGGATGCATACGCTGTGTGGCAGTGCGTAGACGTCGCTGAGCAGGGTCTTAGCACTGCCACTCAGGGTTCATTGTACAGTGAGCCGTCGATGGCCCATCGTCATCCATCGTTCACCCACGGCATTCACCTTCATCGTCCCCAACCGCGAATAACCTCGGTATAGAGGTGGTTTGCTCTCTCCTACCTAATCCACTCTCTATGTTTCCATATCCTCCTCTTCTTCCTGGGCCATATGGACGTCAACCTTACGAATTCGACACCGGATCGTGGCTCCAACGTCCACCCACGGCCTATCCTCCTCTCCTTCAACATTCGACCACAGTCTACCCTCCCTCCCACCTGACTGAACAACCTGGCAACACACCTCACCACGAGTGGCCTGTGGACTCCTATACTGTTCCATATGGCCATCCGATGCCATTCCCTCACACCCTGCCGTCGTTTGCGCCTCAACCTACTCCCTCATTCCCATATCCATCCACGTCTGCCATCTATCCTATTCCGCCACCTTTCAATAATCGCTACACGTCACTCGTTCAGCCTACATATGGAAACCTTCCAGCACAGGTCGCATCCCATTCTCAAGGTCCCGTGCCGCTTTCCAGGACATCTTCGGTCCCGTCCACCACAATTCCCTCGCCATTGACTTCCGTCAGCGGTATTTCCCTCAACCTGTATCCTACCCCGCCAGTCTCCGTGCCGGCACGCCCTTCGTTTCTGCCGCAGAAGTCAGCCGCCAGCATCGATAAATCAAGCACTGCAGTGGTACCAACTCCCGTGGTCGAACTTCCGTCTGGCAGCCCGACACTTCTCCACGGGAGTACCGCCAGTGATGGTCCAAGACTTCATTACCACTGGCCGACAAATCACACCGTCCCGGCTGAGGCCGCTCACATCATCTCACGATATGCCTGGCGCAGCCAAGGAGCACGCCTCCGATCACCCCGTGACTACGACATCCCGACTACCATACAACGCGTGAAGTCCTCTCAATGCCAAGGCGTGATTTCTTGTGTTGCCTGCATTGCAAATGGTGAAGGTCACTATCGCCGGCCATCTACGATCGGTCCTCTCAAAATCGCTGAGCAATTGCAGGAGCCATGCCCACTTTGCCGAGGCTCTATGGAGCATGTGCCCTGCAGCGTTCACAAACTCTCCTTCCAGCATGGCGATGACATACATCTCATACAAGCTGGAAAGCACCTTCACCCCGAGCCACCTGGTGGTCGCCTCACTGGCCACCAAAAAGCTCAACTGGACGATCACACGAAGAAGTTACCGCGTGCGAAACCCTCCGAGATACGCGTTACCGCCCAGGCAGCTTCCATCCACCCCAAGTTGGCCGATACTCGTCGATTGAACTACGCTGTACGAGCCAGCCGGGTGCGGACGGCCACTTCCCACTCTCCTGAGAAGCGTGGATCCCATCTGATTGAGCAGCTTGCTGACGCTCAGCGAGTTTGGCAGCACGACTGCCCTAACTTCATTGTTGGAGAGCAGCTTGCCGCTCATCCTCAATACATCACTGTTCAAACCGATTGGCAGCGCAAGTCGCTTCTTCGAGATGCCATCACTGGTCGACTCCAGCGCGATTGGCCTGAGCTTGCTATCGATCGCGTAGGCATGCTCACTGATGGGAGCCATGACTTATTGCGTGGGAAAGCCCAGGTGATCACTACAGTGGTCTTCAGCCCAATCACGCACAAGTGGACCGCTGTTTTGAATACTCTTGCATGGGGTTTTGGGGAAGAACACTATCGTGTGCATTTTGCGCACTTGATAGCAATTGTTCGTGAGGTCGCTGGTGAAAGTTACTCCAAAGAGATGCTCGCACAGGTACAGTTCCCAGTTCACATCCGCAATAGTCTTTTCTCATCATCTTCACAGTGTATCGACTTCTCAGACGCCCAGCAGAATGGCTTTCTCTCGGCATATCTTCAAGATCACAAAAAGCATTGCCCTGGTTGGGAACAGCTGGGGTCCGACGCCAAGAGACTGGAAGAGACTCGGATCCGCGACGAAGCACGTTCCCTGTTGGTAGGATGTGGAGTGCACTTCAAGAGCACGTGTCGCCGCATCCACTCCGTTGTCGGCGCCAGCAGGGTTCCCCTCTTTGACAAGTATATCGATCGCCTGAGGGACGCAAATGCCACTGTGGATGACTTCGTACGAACCGTCCTGGAATTCATGCAGGACTTTGAAGAGCTAGAGGCATGGATGTTGTGGTGGCTCCTTCCTGCCCATGCTTCCCTGATCTTCCCTCCGGTCATGAAGATGTCACAAGATCTCCAGGACCGTATGGCGACCACAACAAATGGTGTTGAAGGTTATCACTGGGTGATGTACCGCGCTTTGGGCGTACAGCACGATATCGCCCCCCTCCTCGTATCTCTATACCAATTTTGCCAAGCGGAAGAGAAGCAATACCACAACATAGTCGGTAAGTCTCAACTTGATGTTGTCACTTATGCCTTGCTGATGTTCTGCAGTCGGCGAGATCCGACCTCGATTCAACAACAGATGCCGGCGGAGACCTAACTATGGCCAAGAGATGCACCCCAACGATGGCAGGCCGCCGGATACTGTGGCACGCTTGGGTCTCAATTCGCCTGGTGCCGAAGAACTGCTTGGAGCTCTCCGCGATAACATCACTACACCGGCTGCATCTCGAAAGCGGAGCAGCAAGAATGTGCCCTACGAACAAGTTACATATCGGAACTCTGCGATGTCATGTTACATAGACTCAGGTTTGGAGCTTCTGTTCCGTGGACTCTGCAGTCTCAAGCCCGACTTCCAGGATGCTCTGCAACGAGGTTGTGGGTCACTTCCCCGAACCTCTCTGTTGGCTGGGGTTCTTCGCCATCTTCAGGAACGAAAACACTTTCTTGCGAGGTTCCAGTCGCTGGGCAGAAAACGGGGCCCTGCTTACACAAAAGAGCTCCAGGCGATCTTGGTGGAAGGCCAGACGTTAGTCCGCAACCATATTTGTGGCACTTGGCAACTCTTCCGGCTAGGTGAAATGGGGTGCCCAAGGTCCTGGTTCAATCGCCTCTTCCGTGAGGATATACCACTACAGCAACAGTCCTTCTTCAATGTCATCTACACCTGTATTTGGAGCTGTGCTGCTGGTCATGAGCATGTGGATGAATCTGAATTGTGGCCTGAACCATGTCCCCATCGTCTTGATGTTGCTTATGCCTTCAGTATGAACGCTGAGCATGCCACTTTGGATCTCTCTCATATGTTCATACACACAATGCCGTGGACGCCAACTTCTTCTCAACGGGTTAGGCCTCAGCTCCTTCACCTCCGGCCTCCCGTGCCTTGTCGCCAAGCCGGATGTACTGCCCTCTCCTCGGTTCACCGCATCAAAGTCCAGTATCCATATTTACTTCGTGTGGCACCACACCACGGTGCCATTTGCACTGATAATCAACATCCGCACGCCAATCTCCGTCTGCAATGCCCGCTCGACTTTGCAATTACCTTTCCTACAGGTAGCATTCGATATAAAATGGCTGGCCGTATCCAGCTCTCACACTCCCACTGTTATACTGAATGGGTTGACAAAGGACGTGTATGGCTCAGTGACGACCTGAAGAACAATGTGCAGCTTCAGGGAGATGCCCATCGTTGTCTTCCTCAGAGTGATGAGTCGCAACTATATATGTACACACGGGATTCTCTTGCAGATGTGCGTATCTCTCTCTCTATGTGATGCTAACTCTCAGTTAATCGCATTCCACAGACCACTTTTGTTTCTGTGCAAGACATCAACATTCGCTACCGCGTGGCAGCTGCAATGCTCCCATCTGCCGGAACAGTGATCAATATCACACCTTCTCCTCCTCTTAGCCCTATGTGCACCGCAGCGCTCACGGACTCTCCCTTTTTTGGTCCCTCTTTACTTCCCACAAGCCCATGCCCGATTTCACCGCTCAAGCTTGTGGCACCCTCGAGACCGCCTCTTCCCAAGGTACCACAAGACCCATTGGAGAAAAGGCTGAAGGAGCTCAAGCGTGCTTCCATTCAGGGCATGATAACTCCCACGTCACCTTCCCCTAACCGGCTCAGGTCTGGCCGAATTCGCCAAAAGCGGGAGTTGCAAGTCTCTTGCTCATTGAAATCCGGTCGAAAAGCAGATCGCGCACATAAAGATCGAATCCATTCCACAAAACCCCTTCCAGCCAGTGAGCTCCTCTTTGGCCAGATCCGTGGAGTTATTAACGATCTTATAGAATGTCCTGAGTGTGACGAGCCTATTCCTGTGGACGACCGTTTAGTCCAGGCCGCGTGGCACGATGCTAATCAGCCCGGAAGCCTGTCTCTACCTGCGTGGACAAATACAGCGTTCTTTCGCTGGTGTCCGACACACCGAGCCAGGAAGAAATATATCGACAAACATGGCCCAGAGTCCTCCGACCCTGAGGGACAGTATCCATCACATCCTTGGAGCCACTATCGGAAATTGCTGGAGGA
>KV424222.1:0-10527 GCA_001632435.1 Calocera cornea HHB12733
TGACATGTTCATCCAGAACATATGACATCTTCATCCAGAACATTTGACATGTTTGTTCATGATACATGACATGTTTGTCCAGAACACACAGTAACACTTGAAAATGTTATATCCTTACTTTGTCATCTCACCATTTTGTGCACAAACCCTTGTCCCTCTGTTTACACTGTCAATTACTCTTATATCCACATTATACCTTGCTTTCAAATACATCTTAGGAGTGGTTGCCCCCTCAAATACATTATCAATGAAAGAAAGAAGGTTGTCATCATCCGCCCAGGTAAGAGAGCTGTCCCAGACTGTGCCTCCCCTAGAATCCATATGGATTCTGCTTAGGTAAGCAGACCTAGGGTCCACAGGCCAGCACTGGTCCACATCAAAATCTGCCTCCTGTGTGACCAAAATCATTGCAAGTTGCCTTGAGGGCAAGCTTTTGCAGCTGTGGCAGGGTCTTGAGCAATTCCAGTTTCTTCAAGGTGAACATACTGAGCTGGATACTGAGCACGTGCAGGTTGGGCAAGGTATTCCCACACAACAGGCTTTGATCAATGCTGATCAGGCCACTGGAAAAGTTCTTGACATGGTAGACAAGTGTGTGGAGATTGGGAGTTGTGCGTACACCTGTGACCATGTTGGGTATGCTGCTGGGGCACCATCCACTTAGTGTGGCAGCAAGGCCAGCAAAGGCGCAAGGATGTGGGTCCCCGTAAGGCCCAACACACTCTGGCAGAGAAGGAGATGTAACTTGTGCAGGCCAGGTTCAAGGAAGTAGCCCAGACCAGGGGCAGAGGCCCCATCAAAGAGTTTGGATTTGACCACCTTCAGCATAGGGAAGAGTTCATTGAATGAGAACATGTGGAATCCCATAACCAAAGTTACATTGGCTGTGTGCCAAAAGTTGTCCAGGCAGAACACCACAATTGTGAGTGCATGGATCAGGTGCACTTGTTGATGTGGCAGGGTGTGTGGGAGAGGATCATTGGTGGTGGTGGTAGGAGGTGCAGAACCAGTGAATCAGATTAGTAGTGTGCTGGACCCAGTCTACTGTGGCATTCAAGCCATCTCCATCCTGGAGAAGTATCAGCAAAGGCAAAGGCTAGTCAGAAGAGAGAAGACTACTGCAACATGGTCATCATTGTCATCCTCCAGCAACCACTTGTCCGTAGCAGGATGCTCTGTAGCAACCACAACCATGGGATGGCCTCTGAAGGCCATGCTCTGTATGGCAACATCAGGAAGCTGCCATTCTGGGCAATGTCTGATGGGGTATGTGACAGGGGTATGGGGGATTGTGAGGGGCAGGAAGTGGGCCTTGTGCCCCAATTGCATACCAATTGTTTCTGCAAGGATAGTCAGCACAAGTTGACTAGTGGGTGAAAGGAGAATGAGGCACACCCTGGTAGGTGCATTCATTCTCAGTGTTCCAGTAGCAACACCCTGTTAAAATGGGTAAGTGAGCTGGTTGAAAGGCTGGGCAATGGGAACTCACCTAGTATCATTGTCTTGCCCCATGGCATGTCAACAGTCCTTGCACTGGACTTGCACCAGTGGAAGCAGAGGTTTTTGTCATCTTCATTCTTGTAGTGGACCCTCATTCAAAGCTTGAGCTCACAATTGTTGTGGGGAGGCTGGGATGAGGTGGTGGCCAAGGACATACTGGTGCGGATTGCCGGGGTGTGCCTTGACTAGTGTATAACCTTGTGCAGTGGTGTCCTTGTAGAGAGTATGAAACAGATAGTTGGGCAGCAGTGGCCCACTAGGTGGAGAGATGGGTTGAGACATGTGGAGAGAGGGAGTGGAGATGGTGCTGCTGGGGAGATGGACAAGCAAATTGATGTGCTGGTGATGGACTATTAGTGGTGAGCTGTTGCATGGGCAAGGAATGGCTGTGTAGTGCATAGAGGCACCAAAAAATGGCAGCAAAAATAAAGAAATTGATTGGAGAGGATCTTAATGCCAAATGTGAACGGTGTGGAAGCTGTCTGCCAAAGTCAGGGCAGACAAGTGGCTGGTGGGTCGACGCGGACAGCTGGGATCCCTAAGCCGGCCGATCACCAAGCTGTCCGCAAAGACCCTCCATGATAGGGTCCGAAAGGGGACGCGTCAGCTCGCAGGCCCGCTGCAGTTCGTGCCAACTTTCCTCATCATGTCCGTCACAAAAGTCCGTATTGTCTTCCTTTCTCGGCAGGAGGGCAGTATTCTGCCTCCAGGCATGGGCATTGCCGCTTGGGTAGTTCCTATAGGCGATCAGAACGACACGGTACGCAGTCAGCCCCGCGGCCCTCTCCGCGTACTCAAGCATGTTCATCAGGTTGGTCGACCTGGAACGGCGCACCGACGCGAGCATGTCATAGTGGAAAAGGTTCGTCTTTATGGCCCGCGCGATCTCGCGAGGGCTTACAATAATATTGCCTCTCTGCACATAAGATCAAGGAGCTAGTGAGTCGGCGCGTACACGTTTTCTGCCGCCCTGCCAGCTGACAAGCTCGTTATGCAGTTAGATCCGCAGTTTCTGGTATATGATATAACCGCCTCGACACATTTCACCTATACGGTCTTCCTGCTGCGCGGGCCGGCCAAATACATGGGCACGGTGCTCGCTCAAGTAGCGGCCGTCATCTTCGCCTACCACGACCCGGCCACCGTCAGTCACGCACTTCGCCAAAAGGTGGCAGATGACATGCGCGCGGAAGCGAACGCTGACAAGACCACACCGAACTTCAACTGGCTCACTCAGTGCATCTTGTACCAGCAAGCGCAAGAAGAACCTCTGCTACCCCACGCCCAGGGTCCTACTCAGCATGGCCTAGACGGACGACCACTTGTACATGCAGCAGCTGCTCGAGGGCACTGGCTGCCTGCACCGAATATGTCCCTCTCGCGTTCCCTCACGCACAACCTCTCCCCTGCAGAACAACATCCTCCACCGCGACATGAAGGCCCCCAACCTCCTTATCCAGCGCCCGTGTCCTGCAGATCGCCGACTTTGGCTTTGCCCGCCCCGGGCACAGCAAGCTCGCGCCCGACAGGATCAACCCGATCAAGAACAGATACACGAACTGCCTTGTCACACGCTGGTACCGGCCGCCCGAGCTGCGCTTGGGCGAGAGCAACTACGGCTTTGCGATCGACATGTGGGGGGGTTGGGGTGCGTGATGGGGGAGATGTGCCTCCGTCGGCCGATGTTTTGCGGCAGTTCGGATCTGAACCAGCTGGGGAAGATCTGGGATTGTGCAGCACACCGACGGAGGAGAACATGTCCGGTCGGGGCGCGCTGCCTGGCTGCGAGGGGGTGAAGCACTTTGGCCGCGCAAGGAGCGGAGGGTCAAACATGAGTTTGAGCAGTGAGTACGCCAGTTTGGGATGTGGGACGAGCCACTGACCAAAGTCTAGGTATGGAGGACACAGTCGATCGGCTCGACAAGGTGCTCCTGCTAGATCCGCACCGGCGTATCACAGCCGCTCAGGCGATAGACCACGAGTGGTTCCGGACGGACCCACTGCCTGCTGATCCGAAGACGTGCGTACTCCCGTTCCGGGCTCTGATCCGTGAACTGCTGACATCTACTGCAGGCTGAGTCCGTACGAGTCCTCGCACGAGTATGACAAGTGCAAGGCTCAAATGGAGGAGGAAAAGCGGTGGAATATGTCGCAATCTGTGCAAGCGAGCAAGCCCACCGGCCTGTCCCAGCCTCTGCCCCCAATGAGTCAGGTCCGCCCACCGCCGAACAACCGCTTCGCGCAGAGCTATTCAGACGTGTGACGTGTCCCGCCTCTACGGAGGACACTCTGCCCCGGCCAGGTGGGCGCGGGCTGCCCCCTCGACCGGAGTACAACGGCGCTCGCCGTCCATATCAGCGTGGCCCGCCGCTTGAAAGGCAATCGGACGACCGTGCACGCGTGCCTGGCCGTGATGAGCCGTTGCCGTATGGGTAGACCTATTTCCTTCCTCAATCTGGTTACCCGTATCTACCCCATTTTTGCAATCTCATACTGCTCTACCATCGCACACAGCCAATCAACCTACCTTTTTCCCGCGCGTCTCGGCGAACACAGCGAATCAGCGCAGTGTATGGCAGACTCTGAGTGTATCATCGCCCTCCGTCCTTATCGGTCTTCGGGGCTGGTCTTGGACTGGACTGGGATGTGAACAATGACTTGACAGCAACCGAGGGCAGAATTCAACATGACCCAATCTCTCCCGATACGATATTCCATGGGTCTCCGTCAGGCTCTTATCCTTTATCCTGCTGTACACCCTGCACCTCTCATTCCATCTCTTTCCGGAACCCCCGCCCACGCGTGTACCTGTCCTCCACCTCACTGTATCGCCCCCGGTGTGTTCTGCCGCCGTCTTCACCCTGCTTGTCCTCCCACGTCGGCTCGTTGTTCTCGTCTCTTTTGCTCGTCACGTCAGCATTGCGCGCTTTGCTCTGTCACCCCAGTCCCCTGTCAGGAACTAAGCCCTTCCCACAAGGCATATGTTGTGCGCAGCACCCTCCCTATGGCCGCATCCCCAGGAAATCCAAAGAGAGCCAGACCCGACGGGGATTGTGGTGACATATTGCTTTCTTCTGCGCCCCCTCCCGAATTGTGTACAGCATACGCTCGACTATCCCGGAGAACTTCTTCTTCAAAACTGCCTCCAAGAATGTCCGGCCATCGCTTCTGAAAGTTGTTGTGCATGACGCAACGGCTGAGCCTTGCCCGCACCATCTCCCAGTACGGGGGGTAGTACCCACTGCCTGTGAAGTCGACGAGTGCGGCCACCTTGAAGGAAGGCAGATGGATCAGCACGTTGAACATGCTGGGATCGCCGTGCGTCAGCACCATGTCTTCCTTTGCCAAGCCATCCCTCGCAGTCGAGTACCACATGTAGCTTTCAAACGCTCCGACGTGTTGGAATGGTCCGCAAAGCCCGAATCGGTTCAGGCGCGCGTCCCTCAGCGGCCCTCCGTTGACTGCGCAGACACGGTCCCCGTAAGGGCTCTTCCTGCTGTGCAGGGTTTGGTAGAGCTCCCGGAGCTGAGCGACGAGGTACTCCTTCTCATCCGTGCTAGCCCTTGTCCACGCGTCGGCCAGCTGAATGCCGAGCACGCGCTCCATGAAGATGTACAGCTTGCCACCCCAGATGAGCGCGCAGTAGATCGACGGAACCGGCACGGCGCCGCCGCGCAGGAGGCGCAGGCAGGCCACTTCGTTGTAGCCGCCCGGCCATTCTGTTTCCTTGACATGCACAAACCATGCGAGCGTGGCTGCCCGCCCATGAGTCGTTAGCGCGTGCCCTGCTCGAACCAGCTGCCCGCCCTCACCTTGCCACAATGCGCCAATTGTCCACCGAAATAATGCTCGTTGCAGCACGGATTGGGCCACCACCGCCCACGCCCAGACCCGTTGCGCTCTCGTCAATCGTGGCAGACGTCGGGGCGGTGCCGGACGATTCATGCTGGCGCCTAGCAATGGCAACGGAGGGAACGACTGCCATAACCTGGCAGCGATTCATTCACGAGGACCCCTACGCCACCCCCACACCAGGCCGCGCATGATGACACCCTAGTTACAGTACTTTAGCTGGCATTGCCAACGGGCCAATTCGGCTCCGGGTTCTTCGCGGCCCGCCGCTGCAAACGACCCATCAGCGCCATCGTCAGCCAACAAGTATACAGCTCGTCCATCGTTCCGGCCGGCAGCGTCACATCCCCATTATCCTTCAGCGTCCACAACACTCCCAGAACCCACCACGCGCAGCTGAAGCGTCTTGTAGCTGGTACTTTGTTAGGGAAGTATTGAACAGGCGCGAAGTCCGTCCGGATATATTTGTCAAAGCTGGCCAAATCAAGACTGATGTCATTGTCCAACAGGATGCAGCCGCCATAGCCATGTTGTTCCGTATTGGACAAAATGACCCCCCTCCTGTGGTCAGTGTACCACGGTTTGTTGTCCTTGTTGTTGATTTGGTGAACGTTCCACACGGCGGTCGTAACCGCACTGGCCTCCTGGGACACCAACGCCCAGTGGAAAGCGCTGGTGTTCTCCCCGATGGAGTAGAACGCTATCCCCAACTTGATCTTCGGACCGGCCTAAGGCAAGTCAGCTGCATCTCCTCTTGGGCCCTCCCTCCCTTTCAAGAAAGGTTCTCACCATAGTATAGGAGCGTCAGGTATGAAAGGTACAGTGTCTTGACGTTCAACTCACGGAAAGGGCTCCCCTTATATGCCTCTCTGTGTGCACAAAGGTCTCCTCCCCATCACGGTCCCAACCGCTGCACACGCCCTTCGCTGTGTGCATCCGCTTCTCCTCCACTGACTGTTTCCGTCCATGCCCGTCCCGATGCCCCTCTTTGTCTTCCGCGTAGTAACCCAACCCGCTCTTCTTCCTCGCGTCGCCGCCTTTGTTCCTCCCATTCCACCCTTTCAATGCCTTTGTTCCTCCCATTCCACCCTTTCAATCAGCTCCCCTCGCAACCTTTTGTGTCGCCTAGAGCGCGTATCCCGCTTCTCTCCCCTCTCACTCACCGTCGGGTAGCGCACAATTGTCGTACCCTTCTGCCCTTGCGAAGCCATGCCAGTTGCAATGAGCACTCGCGTGCGCTCTCCAACGCCCTGCCTCTGTTGTATATGCCTTGTCTGCCGTAGTGAACACGCCTTCTGTAGTGTTTCTTATCCACTCCCTGCCCGTCCCCTGGGCCCTGGCCTTGTCGTTCTCCCTGGTGATCGCAACCCCCCCTCTCGCCTCTCAGCGCCGCCTTTGTTTCTCCCATTGAGCTGTCCAATAGGCGGTGCTTGCCGAGGGTTGGGTGGCGCAGCTGCCAGGCATATTCAGGAAGGCTAAAGAGGATGACAACAGGGAGGACGTACCGAGGGGAATGTTGGGGGGGCACGGTGGGCGGGGGAGAGGGACGCGTCCAAGGGGGTGCCGAGGGCGAGGGGGACGCGGTGGGCGGGGGAGAGGCTGTCGCTATAGGCCGGAGACATTGTGGCCGACGAGGACATGCCCTGGCAGGGCTGCTGCCCGCTCTCGCCTCCTACTCTCGCCTCTCCCTCCCTCAGACCTGGCTTGTCCCGGGAGGTGGACGATGCCTGCGAAACTGTCAGTATAGGCGCAAGACGCTGTAGGGCAGGACGTACCCGGCGCTCTCCCGCGTCCCCATATTCCATCCCACCTGCCGGCCGAGGTCGGGCTAAGCAAGAGAATCTGTCAATACCGGCTCGGGATCTTGTAAAGGCACACAAACGTACACCACAGCGCTGCCCAGCAACAATTCGGCAGGCTGAGCCTGAGAAGGACGTCCGCGGGGGGCGGCAGGTTGGATGCCGAGGGGCGGGGGGCGGGGGGCGAGGGACAAGTGCCCAACGCGAGACCCAAGAGGGAAGCGGCACTCGGGCTTTGAGTCGTGAGAGGGCTGCGGTGGGAGGGGAAGGAGAACGTGGAGTCATACCGGGTGGCAATGCAGATCCAGTCATGTCAGTAACGGTCATGTCGCGTGTCGACGCAGGAGTTCCGGCTTTCGTGACAGTCGCTATGCGCTCTGCGCTCTGCGCGCGGAGCTTAAGACGGAAGCAGATGTGCCTCCGCTTGCTCCTGTGTCCGCGTCAAGCAATAATAGCCAGTTGAGCGCCTGATCACCGGTCAGGGTCAAACTTCTATGTGCAGGTGTGGCCCATTGTCGTCGTGTTGCTATCTTTCGATACCTACTGTTGACAATTTCTTTGGCACCTCTTTAAGTGCACTACGTGATCTTCTGGGCAACAATACTTGCTGGCAGTGTTGCATCAGTGATGCAGGATCCACTGTCAACAATGAATGTGCTCACGCTTGTCGTTCTACTCTGGCGTCTTCGGCAACATCTTGGCAATGTTTCTGTCCAGCAGGTCCTCCTGTTCTATGCATTCTCTCAACGCCTTCAGTCACGCATTGCTTGGCAAGAGCTCCCTCACGTTGGTCAGCTGGATATGCCGCCGAAAACCCTTCCCAATACGGTTGTGCACTTTCTTGCAACTGCTATTCACACATCGCCAAACCAAATTGCTGGGCTCTGGAGCGACCTCAGAGATGCCATTTGGCTCTCTGGATTCAACCCGGCAGGGCTCTCAACTCCTCTTGTTGACCAGTTTTTGGGACATCACAAAGCCATCAAGGACTTGACCTTCTCTAACAATGGCCGCCGATTCCTTAGCGCCTCCCACGATCGCCAGATCAACCTCTGGGATACTAAAACTGGCCAGTGCATCAACAGTCTTCGCCCAAGAGAAGGCGGCTTGCGTCGAAGTCTAAGGGAGGGCGCGTACGCGTAGGCCCGCACCCGCGACCGAGTGCGCAGATGCAGCCCATCCCCCCTCCATCTCCCCACCTCTTCTGCCCCCGCCCAACCCGGCCCTGCCCACGCCCCACCTTCACCACCGAGCAGCTGCGAGGTTCGGCGGCAGCTCGCAACGCCCCTTCATTTCTCGCGGTGCGGTCTCAGGGGCGGGGCCAACCTTGGCGGGGAGGCGAGCATGGCCGGGTATCAGATGGGCGGGGGGTCGCGCGTCTGGTGGCGCATGAGGCGCGAGAGATCATCTTGTGCACCTGTGCGTCGCGGCGGGACATTGTGGTGGAGGAAGGGGAGTGTGCGGGGAGCGAATCGCACGATGGAGAGAGGGGTTGGGACAGTGTCGAGCAGGTGCGAGTCGGTGCACACGAGTGCTTCAAGGACCGCACAAGATATATCTGCACGAGGAGGAGGAAGGTGGCGCAGAGGAGAAGGGGTGAGCGGTGTCAGGGTCTGGACCCAGGCGACTGCGGATGCAGAATCCCCATGCTCCCGGAAGCAGTAGTTACTCACAGCTATCGCCCTTCGGCCGCCTTCTCTTCAGGACCCGCGAGTATCACCCCGCTACATAGTTACCCCCGATATGGCTATCTCTGATTTCGGCAACCTTACCCTCCCGCTGCCTCCGAACGACTCCCGCTTGGAAGTACATCGGCGTATCGGCATTCTCAAAGCACGATTGACCAAAGCCGAGTGGGATACGATTCTCTCCCGCGAACCAACGGCGGCAAAGACTGCCCTCATTCGCCAAGGGGAAGAAGCACTCCGCCAATACGTCATCAGTGGTTTGTCCCTGACACAAGAAGAATCACTTCCGGCTCATTTTAATTACGTAAGCCTTGACGCCCTAAGTCGCGGGACAGGTTCATAACTTGAAAATCGTCTCCAGGGCAACGGACGCATATGCATTCTGCCCGCACCATACATCATCGCGATCGGGATCGATCTCTCGCTGACCGAGTACCTGGGCGACACCACCATCTCATCCGCCGAGTTCCTCGAACTCACTCTCTCTTATGTTGGAGCAGCCAATGGGGCTCTTCATATGGCCGACATCGCCGGACCGCAGCTGGACTTGGTCTTAAGCGCATTGTTGCTCTCCGAGCCCAAGATCGAGCCACTGGAGCCGATTCAGATTGGCGAAGCTCTCGAGAACGTGGTAGTGAAGCGGGAAGAAGAAGAACGCGCCGGCACGATGAAGAGCAAGAGCAGTGGGGGCTGTGCGAGGGAGTTAAAAGGCATCTGCAGGGATCAGGAGATGTGGGCTAACGCAAAGAGGGAGGCGGCAAAGAGGGAGGCAGAGAGGGAGGCGGCAAGGAGGGAGGCGGCACTCGAAAGAATGTACAGTAGCACAGAGGCACTAGGAGCCTCGTTGTGCTCCTAATCCTGTATTCTACAACACGCCCTGCATTTCCTCATTCCCTGTAGCATTTCGCTCCAGTGTCTCACATCACGTAGCTCGTCCTGTTGTAGAACTTTCCCTCATCGTCAGCGCCGTCTGCATCACCGCGCCGTCCTCGTACGACAGCTACAAGATCAATGTCGTTACGGCGCTCCGCTCGCTCTTCGCCTGCGGCCTCCGCGGCCAGGAGGCGTTCCCAACGCTTACGGTTGAGCCGTCCCTCGTCGCTGACTGCGTCCAGGGCGGCGAAGGCACGCCCTCACCCATGCTCGCTGTCACCCCCCTCCCGCTCGAGAAGCTCCGCTCGCACCTCGAGAAGACGAACAAGCACCAGGCCGAGAACTCGTAGCTCACCGTCTCCCTCAACAACGGGCGCAAGGCGTTCGTCATCACTGCCCCCCCCACGCGGGCTGTGTGGCATTGTGAACAACCTGCGCAAGGTGCGCGCGCCCCAGCTCACTGTTGCCCGGGTATGGCTTCGTCCTTCATAGATCAAGATCAAGTACACGGATGATCAGATGCAAGATCCGTCTCTCAGAACCATCGACATCCTTTCAACGACTGCCTTCACAGCCCCGGCACGCATCACCACTCAGTTGGTCCTTCTCTTGCCGGAGAATGGTGTGCCGAACAACGTCCTGGTCGACCTCATGGTGAAGTCGCTAAAGCTGTCCCTCCTTCCTTTCTACGATGGCAAGTCCAAGCCGATCCACATGGCCTATACGCTGGAGGATCTGTGCCACCTCATGCTACAGCGTATGTCACGAGCAGGCGCTGTGTTGCGGGGTGCGTCTGTAGAAGAGATGCCAGAAGA
>KV424223.1:0-10383 GCA_001632435.1 Calocera cornea HHB12733
ATCTTGTGAAGTTCTATCAGAGGAGTGTCGCCTGTGTGAGACCGAGATAACGCTTGTCGATAACGCGGGATAACGCCTTCGGATACGATATTTGGACAGGGGGGAAAGGCAGCTCATATTCACTACCTAGACAGCATAGTTAAGTAGCTACGGGATTCCTGTATCTTCCCAGGCACCAGGCACCAGGCACGAAGCCGTTCCTGGTACCTGACCAAGTGAGACTTGTGTAACCCGGAATCCGTACGGAGCGTTATCTACGTAACGCCCCTCTAACGCTATGTCGCCAATTGACAAGAGAATCGGATGTACAGCAGCCAATATTGCTGAAGTCATTGCCCTCGCCTTTGAATTCTTCTGCCGTCCTGTCGGGAGACTGAACATAGGTGATACCATAGCGGATTACACCACCCCAAAGCAGTCCCTCCAAATAATACCCACTTTCTCCTTTTGCGCTGGTATGCTCTGATATAGCAGCCCCATGCCAGTTTTCATGTCGCACCTCCTCTCCAGAGAGACGTTGGCCACTTGCCCAAATCGGATCCTGGATCATGATACGGTAGTAGATATGATGTGCCATCTCATGAAGCATAGTTGTCATGAGCAAGAAGCGTAGCATAATGGCTCTCTGATTGGTTGCTGGAACAGCTTCAGCATGTGAATAACCCAAAACATTGGAGCGTACCATCAGAGTTTTCTGCTTCCACGGCTGCCAGTGCCAGACCTCGGTTCACGGTGGTCCAAGGTAGACGACCTGGAGGTGGTTCTCGCTCCGATTCAGCCAGAGAGTTATCCATCCCATCATCCTCTGCAATGCAGATCTGGGGCACGTTGTCCCAGAAGTCGTCCAATACCTTGGTGATCACTTCGTCCGGCACAGTGTCTGGCACAAGAGCTTTGTACCGAGCACGAACATGATAGGAGTGTGCAATGAGGGTACGGACTCGATCCAAGGCCCAATCAAGTGGCGGGCATTGTATGGCCTCTTCGCGGAGGATTGGGTAGTCAAGAGAGTCCTCGTCAACCGTTTCAATGAGGTGGTACAAGGTGTATTGGTCTGCCATGGGGAATGTGCCGTATAGAGTGTTCTTCAGCTTGTTGTGACTTCAGTCCAGTATATATACCATAGCTCCCCCTACTGACCCAATGAACAATGAGCGGCCTGAAATACTCGTTGCATGAGCTGGGAGCCATTGTCTGCAGTGTACAAACCCTTGATGGCAAGCCAGCAGAACTTCATACAATAGCAAAGGGAACGTTGCCATGACTGCGATGAATCAGTCGAAGGTGTGCATGTTTGTTCTCTATCATCTCCACACACAGAGTAACGAAGGCGTTTACATTCTCTATAAATGCATTGTTATGCACAAAAGCAGCCAGCAGTAGCCGTAGTTACCGATCTGGCAGCACTAATTAAGGCAACAAAGGCACCATATACTAAGGCTGTGCAGAGCCTTTCTTATAGGCTGGCTTCACTCGTCTGTTTTGCATCCGACGACCAACAACGTACAGCTGGTACCAATGGACGGCCTCCCCGCAGAAGTCCTCCGATATATTTTGCGAGAAGCCACCCTTATTCGAGATGGGTTTACCTACCCGACCGAGGTCGATACCCAAGAACAGGAGAAACATGCGCTCTTGTGCATCACGGAGGCAATGCGAATCAAATGCACAATCAGTCTGGTATCCAAGCGGTTCCATGCCCTGGGCGACGAGTTTCTCCTCGAGATTCTTCACATCGGTCAACAAAAGCACATTCCAGCGCTGCTTTCTATACTTCGGCAACGTAACGAAAACGGGGTGGTACGTGGATGGTGGTGTCGTCGCCTTATCGTCAATCTCCGTCAGCATGACATCAAGTGGGGCCACGGCAAAGCGTCGCTCTGGGGCCTGATTCCATCCTGCCCACGCCTAGAAGACCTACGTTGCTTTCTGTTTCACTCGGTCCCTCGTATGCGGCATCGGAGAAGGTTAGATCTGTATCGAGTCACCGTGGTCCTTTGCCAGACAATCGCGACTACACTGGGACGATCCCTACGATATCTGCATTTCGGAGATCATGTGGAAATCAGCGCCCAGCTCGCAACCTGCCTCCTTCCGCATCTCAAAGTTCTGGAAGTCTGCCGATTTGATCGACTTGTGGCACCAAATCCAGCTTTGGATGACATCCGCCCACGGTGGCGGTTCAGGAAGACTAAATACATGGAAGATGATCCTCCGATCGACGAAGCTGTGGCCGAAGAATACCACGCAGTAACCGAAATGGCCCGCTGGTCTGACGCTGCCCAGGCTGTCACCCTTCCAGCCCTACGCATCTTCAAAGCCAACACTTTCTTCGCTGACTTTGGCGATTGGCAGATGCCAAACTTACATGAAGTCATTGTTGGATTTAGTTTGGACTGTACGGATGAAGAGACTCTCCCGATAATGCGCAAAGCTTTGGTGCCTCACGCTGCGCATATATCTCGGCTCACTTTCGAGGGGGGCGGTGGCGGTAGTCTTTGGGTGATTCTTGGCATGCTACCCCACCTTGATGAGATGCGATTCCAGTTTCAATGCGTCGATTTCACCGACGTGCTCAAGCGGCCTCATATGCGGTTGACATCGTTCGTCATAATTCTGGAGCGCCCCGACATGGAAGATCTTCCAGCCGCACTGTCCAACATCCGGGAAAATGTTGCCGGGGGTCTTCTTCCGACTTTGAAGACGATTACCCTCGAAGGCAGCAAGGAAATTGGAAGCGGAATGGTTGTGGAGGCGCAGCAGGAGTTTGTAGGGCTGGGGATAAGTGTGACCATGACGTATGCGTAACTTTCGTATGGTCGGAGCGAGAGAACGAGAATTGTCTTAGCACGCGGGTCTCTGTTCCGTCACGCGCTCAGGCTAGTACATGTACAATGACATCTTGTATACAGATACATCCTCGCAAAGAGTTAACGCCAGGCTTCCAACGGTAAGCTATTTTCATGTGCTTTGCGTTGTCCGATTTCAAACGTAATCAAGCAGATTCCTCAATCGAGATGAGTTCTTTCCCCTCCTCAACCATGTTTCCCTTCTTGCAACCAACGAGAGTGACCACCCCATCAACTTCGGCCCTGAGCACGATCTCCGTCTTCATACTCTCCAGTACAACGACCGTCTGGCCCTTCTTGACGGGATCCCCTTTCTGAACGTGCACATCCACTACGAGACTTGGCATGGGCGCGCGAATAACACCCGAACTCATGACCTCGGCAGCGATCTGCAGGAGATAGTTCGGAGGCGGTATGAGCAGCGTGGTCTTGCTTCCCTCGTGGAATATGTGTAATCGGTCTGTGACGGCGGCCGTCGGAGGAACCGCGAGAGGCGGGGATTGTTGTACTACCGTAGTGTTGACCATCTGTGCATTAAGTGTGCTGGAGACCATCGTGGGAGACGTCATCTGGGCCTTGACGTCTGCGAAAATGACTGGTTCTTCGTCTGGAGTCTTGACTGCAATGTCGAAGGATCCTGGGTTGCTTGATACGATGGTCACCTCGGAGATTCCGGATGGGCTATCCTGAGTAAGGACAGGATCTGGCTGGAACTTGAAGTGGCGTGTGTAAACATCCGAGAAACGTCGGAAAGCAAGCGAGTGCCAAGGTGAAATCGTTGCGGCCGGTTGCAGTGGCTGCTCGCGAAGTAGAAGGAAGAGTGCTGCCTGTGCCAGAACATCCGGTGATGGCACGGATATCGGTGGGAAGAGCTCTGCGTGGTGTTTCTAGTGCGTGCATGAGCCGACAGAAGATATGAGAAAGCAATGAGATGTACAGCAATGAACCCGGTGTCCAGTTCCTGTCCAATGAACGCTTCGTTCCCAGCGAGCGCCTTGAGAAATTCGACATTGGTTGCTACTCCTGCAACATGGTATTCGTCGAGTGCTTTGCTTAGGATGCGCAGGGCTTCAGTCCGATCCCGACCATGGGCCACGACCTGATTTGATAAGGTCAGGTTGTGCTGCGCCGATCACGATCGACGGCCAAACCTTGCTGATGAGCGGGTCGTAGTAGACCTCGATATTGGATCCTTGGGGGAATCCTTCTTCCAATCGCAATGACGCAGATGGCTGCGGTGTCGACTTGTACAGTAGAGGACCGACGTCGGGAAGGAAATTACTGAGCAAAACGTGAATACGAGGAATATGTATAGATGGGAAATCCTTACTTGCGAGGGTTTTCTGCGTATATCCGGGCTTCGAAAGCATGTCCGATCCTTGGGATCTCCTCCTGCCGAAGAGGAAGGGGGTTTTCGGAAGCGACCTCAAGTTGCCACTGAACAAGGTCCTGGCCGGTTATCATCTCCGTCACGGGGTGCTCGACTTGCAATCGGGTATTCCTGCATCGATGTCAGCACAATTAGCGACCGAGGGCTGAGTTTCATACATCTCCATGAAGTAGAACTCGTCTGTATCACAGTCAAGGATGAACTCAACTGTGCCGGCACCGAGGTAGTTCACAGCCTTTGCAGCCGCAACGGCCTTGTCGCTGAGATCTTTCCGTACTTCATCCGATAGACCAGGCGCGGGAGCCTGCGATATGATGTCAGACTAAGGCGCATATACGGGAATACCGACAATGCGCGCCTCTTCAATAATCTTCTGATGTCTCCGCTGCACGCTACAGTCCCTCTCCCACAGGCTCACCACATTCCCCATCGCGTCGCCAAACACCTGCACCTCCACATGCCTCGGTCGCTCAATCCAGCGCTCGATCAGCACCCGCTCGTCACTGAACGCTTTGAGCGCTTCCCGCTGTGCCGACTCCAGTGCGGGGAGGAACTCGTCGGCGGAGCGCACAATGCGCATTCCCTTCCCACCGCCGCCTAGGACGGCCTTGATTAGTAGCGGGTAACCGAGCTTCCTTGCTTGCGCCTCGAGTTCGGCAACTGGGACGGGCTCTGAGGTGTGATATCCCGGGACACAGGGAACACCCGCGGCTAACATGGCATCAGAACAGCTCGAGCAGTGTCAAGCGGACACGTACCAAGCATGATATCCTTGCTCTCACTATATCTGCATCAGACTGGCTCATGTCGCATAAATGGCTGGTGCGTACCTCTTAGATCCCATGCTCTTCATCGCCTCTACACCGGGTCCGATAAACACCAGCCCCTCAGCCGCCAGTTGTTCCGCAAACTTAGCATTCTCGCTCAAGAACCCATAGCTGACCCATCCATTAGCACGTGTATTGACGCATAATCTGGTGTGCGAAATACCCGGGATGTATCGCCTATATGCCCCTCAGTCGCGCTTTCAAGGCGACAGCACTGATATGCTCACCTGAGCTCCAGATCGCTTCGCAACCTCTATAATCTTGTCCATCCTTAGATAGCTCTCAGCACTGACGGCCGGTCCGAGACGATACGCCTCATCCGCCATCTGTACATGCAGAGCATTCTCGTCTGCATCGCTGTACACCGCGACTGTCGATATGCCGAGCTTGCGGCATGTCCGAATGACGCGACACGCTATTTCGCCCCGATTTGCGATCAGGATCTTGGTAAATAGAGGTTTGCGGGGCGCCGAAAGGTCGGGTACTACACTCAAGGTCAGTATCTTTTTGCCTGATTAACGTATATAACGTACCCGTGGCGAATCCTCTCGCGTACGTCCGGTTCGACAATGGCCTAGCTACACTAGTCGACGGCTCGGGTCTCGCGGATGCTGCACGCAGGAAGCGCGTCGACGCGATAGCTGCACCAACTTCAGGATGCCGCAGGGGATGCTGTGCGGCAAGTCTTGTCGCACGCTTCCTCAGCATGTTGTTGCGCTGCGGGCAGGTAGGTGATGGGTGGATGTACGGATGGTGGTGTCTGGCACCCCGCACCGGGCTTGACAGGGGACCGGCCCCGGATCTCCGCGTCAAAACCGCACGGAAGCGTCTTTAGTAACTCTTCCACCAGAACTCATGCTCTGTAACGACCATGCCGGCTTTACTGAAATCGAAGCTCTTCACCATGCAGTCAACGTAATGCAAATGTGATAGCTACTTTGTCCGCCATCCTCCTCCTCAAGTCCACACTAGTCCGACTAGCGTCCCAAAACCGACGGTACTCAGCATGGACGCAATGTGTCGCGGTATCCATCGGCTTCCTTCAGAGATCTTGCGATGTATCTTACGTGAGGCAACTTCAATCGAGGATGGCTTTTCATATCCAATCGACGTTGATGAGCGAGAACAGGAGACAGGGATCGCCCAAAAGATTGCCCTTTCGATGGAGAGCAAACACGCCATCAGCCTTGTCTCTAAGCGCTTTCATGGTCTCGGAGACGAATATCTGCTACATACTCTGCATGTCACACGGCAAACGCACATCCGTCCTCTGGGTGCGGTCCTCCGGCAGCGGAACGACAATGGTGTGTCGCGCGGGTGGTGGCGTCGTTGCCTTGTTCTCAACCTGCGGCAGCATGATATCGACTGGAAGCACGGTAAGGCGACTCTCTGGGGCCTTGTTCCATCGTGCCACTCGGCTAGAAGACTTGCGCGTATTTTTGGATCGAACATCCTATCCAGGCTTGGAACTGCGCGGAAGTCAGGAAGTCTTCGAGGTCTCGACAAGCCTCTGCCAGACCATCGCCAGCATTCGAAGCCCTGACCTTCGACTTCTACATTTGGGGTTCAGGATGGAGATCAGTCTCGACCTCATCATTCGTCTTCTTTCATCCTTGAAGAGGCTCGAAATCTGCCGCTTTGATCGAATAGACGTCCCAAGTCCGTTCCCGAACGACCGTCGGCGCACACGACGACGTATGCGCCGCTTTTATCCCGAGCCAGCCGACTATCGAATTGATGAAAAGCAGTTGACGGAATACGAGACGGCGACGGACCTCGCCATGTGGCCCACTTCTGCTCGCATGGTCGAATTACCCAGATTGCGTGTCTTCAAGGCCGACACGTTCTTCTCCGACTTCGGCGAATGGCACCTACCAAGTCTAGTCTAGTCGGCGTCGGATTGGAAAGCCACTGCTCGGCAGCAGAGAGCCTTGCCAGTTTGCAGCATTGCTCACTCACGCCTTGTGTATTACTCATCTCACCTACTACGGCGGGTGTTTGAACCTCGGAGATATCTTGGACCTGCTCCCTCGCCTCGGACAGATTCGATTCCGATATCCGGTCATACGAATGACCGAGACCCTGAAGGGTGTACAAATGTGCCTTCAGTCGTTGGTCATTCTTATTGAACCGATGTACATTCCATCCCTGCCACGAGCACTCAACAGCCTTCACACGGATATCGCTAACGGATCTCTTCCTCGGCTCGAAACAATTCGGTTCGAGACCAATGAGTTTACCGGCCGGGTGCAAGAAGAGGATATTGTGGCGGCACAGCCGGCGTTTGCAGAATTGGGAGTGACTCTGGTATTACCAGACGAGGAGGATGTCATGACGATGCTGTTCCCGTATGACTACAGTAGCTAGTCATGTAATCGCTCCTGAACAGCGACACAGCGGCAGTGTATCGTGTCATGTGTCTGAGGGCGCGAAGGTGCGAGTGACGCGCCCGAGGCATCAGCCCAGCAGCCTGATCGGGTAGCTGCGACGAGGTACTGAACTGTAGCTAATTGGGGTGATGAAACCAGGTTACGTCACTAGTGCTATGATAGTATGCTCAGTGTACAGTCGGTAGTAGTCGGGCCACCGGAAGCAAAGGTGAGCCGTCAAAGCGCGCTGGTAGAGGCGGCGCATGCCTGGTTTGCAATTGCTTGCTACTGTATTCGAAGGGGAACAGGTCGGGAATGAATGCTTGGAATAAAAGAAAGATCATCTCTATTCCCACGGTACACGGGCCATTGGTGGGATATTAGGATGGGTGGCTGATGGACGCACACTGCCCTACGCGGTCGCGTCCAGTCGTCCCACCATTTTGGGTCCGACTATCAACAACACACCGCTTGGCAATGGACGGGCTCCCCTCAGAAATCCTCCGATGTATTTTGCGAGAAGCCACCCTTATTCGAGATGGGTTTACCTACCCGACCGAGGTCGACACTCGAGTACAGGAGAAACCCGCGTTGTTACGCATAACGGAAGCAATGCAAGTCAAATGCGCCATCAGTCTCGTATCCAAGCGGTTCCATGCCCTGGGTGACGAATTTCTCCTCGAGATTCTTCATATCGGTCAACAAAAGCACATTCCAGCTCTGCTTGCAGTACTTCGGCAGCAACGTAACGAAAACGGGGTGACACGTGGATGGTGGTGCCGTCGCCTTATCGTCAATCTCCGTCAGTCTGACATCGAATGGGGCCACGGCAACGCATCACTCTGGGGCCTGATTCCATCCTGCCCACGCCTGGAGGACCTACGCTGCTTTTTGTTTCACACTGTACGTCGTCGTCTGCATCGGAGAAGACTAGATCTGTATCGAGTCACCGTGGTCTTCTGCCAAACCATCGCGTCCACACTGGGACGATCCCTGCGATATCTGCAATTCGGCGATCACATGGAGATGAGCGTCCAGCTCGCAACCTCCCTGCTTCCACACCTCAAAGTTCTGGAAGTCTGCCGATTTGATCGATTTGTGGCTCCGAACTCGGCTTCGAATGACAACCGCCCCCGGTGGAGGTCCACCAAAGCTCATTACAAGGAAGACGAATGTCCGATCGACGAAGCTGTGGCTGAAGAATACCACGCAGCAACCGAGATGGTCGACTGGTCCAACACTGCTCAAACCGTCACCCTGACTGCCCTGCGAATATTCAAAGCCAATGCTTTCTTCGCCGACTTTGGCCATTGGAAGATGCCAAACTTACACGAAGTCATCGTTGGCTTCGATCGGGACTGCATGAGTGAAGATACCCTACCGATTTTGCGCAAAGCTTTGGTGCCCCACGCTGCTCATATCTCTCGACTCACTTTCGAGGGAGGTGGCGGAGGTAGTCTGTGGATGATTCTAGACATGCTGCCCGGCCTCAAAAAGACGCGATTCGGGTTTCAATGTATCAACTTCACCGAAGCGCTCACGCGACCTCATACGAGCTTGACATCGTTGGTCATTACCTTGAGGCCGTTCGACAGTGCGTACCTTCTCGTCGCACTTAGCAGTATCCAGGAGACTATTAGCGAAGGCCTACTTCCCTGTTTGGAAACGATTGACCTGGAGGGCAGCGAGAAAGATGGAAGAGTGCAGATTTTGCAGGTGCAAAAGGCGCTGGCAGGGTTAGGAGTGAGTCTAACCATGACGTATGTGTAAATTTCCATGGGGAAGGGGGGACCGATGATTGTCTTGCCGCAGTGGTCTTTGTTGTGTCATCTTCCCTGCCCGTGGCGACTCTATATACACATGCTGTATACGGTTGGTGTGCCGGGCGAGCAGAATACAGCCGGTGCGGACTCTAGGGATACGGGAAATAAGGAGCTTGATACGAACTACAGCCCAGTCCAATGACGGGCATTTCTCGATGCTTCTGCCTACTCGAAATGGTGACTTCGTCTGGATGTGATGATAGTTCTGAGGCAGCGTAGCCAATGAAGGCTGGTCGGTTGGCTAGAGAGCGGCCTTTGCAAAACCTGCATTTACCGTGTACCTATACCCTTTCTGAAGTTGGTGGACGGTATCAGGGTACAGATTGAGGTGGTAGTACAACTGGTTCGTCGTCCCCAACGAAGTGTACATCCGATTCTCTTGTCAATTGGCGACATAGCGTTAGAGGGGCGTTACGTAGATAACGCTCCGTACGGATTCCGGGTTACACAAGTCTCACTTGGTCAGGTACCAGGAACGGCTTCGTGCCTGGTGCCTGGTGCCTGGGAAGATACAGGAATCCCGTAGCTACTTAACTATGCTGTCTAGGTAGTGAATATGAGCTGCCTTTCCCCCCTGTCCAAATATCGTATCCGAAGGCGTTATCCCGCGTTATCGACAAGCGTTATCTCGGTCTCACACAGGCGACACTCCTCTGATAGAACTTCACAAGATCCCATTACACTATCTACTACAAACAAGTGGTACTAGCTATTCATTGGAGGTCATGCCGGGATACTGGTGAGTTTCTATCAGACTGTCAGTGTTCACTTGTCTCGAATAGAATCTTCGAAATCGCGAACATACCAACGACATAGCGTAACCCGATTCAAACCCCCCCACGCGTTCACCATCGTCAACACCCGCCGAAACAAATATCCACCTCCTTCGCCCCCATCTATCACTGCCTCATCCTCCAATATAACGCCCGCGTTACTCCCGACCGAAACTCAACAAGCCTTGGATTCTCTTACTTCCTCCACGGAGCTGTCTTCCCGATCAGGATCCACGGACGACGCGGCTATCCAGGCGCTTCTTGACAGCCTTCCGGCCACAACCCAGGTCACCCTCGACGCGGAACTACGCCGAGCGTTATCAGGCGTTATCGACGATACTTCCAACATGGC
>KV424224.1:0-10016 GCA_001632435.1 Calocera cornea HHB12733
AGAATGGAAGATACAAGTGCGGCTATTTCAAAGCGGAACTGAATTGAAAGGGTATACCGTGTCGTCGGGGGGCAGTAAATAGAATGGTAGTTCATCGTCATATGCCTTGGATGGACTGCTTCTGGCCTCCCTGGATTTCTGTTCTGGTAGCTCCAGGTAGGGTGACTTACGTATCGCCTCATGACCTAAAGAGTGCGTACCGCGTAGCGGTTGGTGGGGTGTGCGTGCCGAGGGTGTTGACTTCCCTTCCGTGGTCAGCGATAGCGTCGAGTCCGTGAGGTTGACAGGCTGGCCCTTCGCGGCCCGGGCGGCATAACTGTCAATTTCTTCCCTCAGCTTTTTTCTTTCATCTTGCATGTCCTTTGCATCGAAGAGCTCGGCCCATTTTTGGTCGTCGGGTTGCAAAGTCTGTTTACTGACGTAAGTACGGTGGGAGAAACGCCTGGCGGAAGGACACTGGTGGTTCTCCTGAGATGGAGGCTGCTTACCGTCACCATTGTATCCAGCTCCTGGAGATTTGTTGCCAGCGTGCCGTACCAGCGACTGGGGAAAAAGCCGCAATCAGAGAAATTTGGCTGTTCCGCACACTGTCAAGTTGATTGTGAATGAAAAACAGCGTGCGTTTCGCGCGAGTTGCAAGGAACGCGACGCACTTTGACATAGACAACGCGGACCTTCGATTTCGGGAGAATTGCAGTTTTGTGTTGCTTGGCAACGGCGTCGAGAAGGTCGTATAGGGTATCCCACCCCGACTTGTAATTGTGGTTCAGCGAATC
Source organism: Calocera cornea HHB12733 (assembly GCA_001632435.1). Lineage (NCBI taxonomy): Eukaryota > Fungi > Basidiomycota > Dacrymycetes > Dacrymycetales > Dacrymycetaceae > Calocera > Calocera cornea. The sequence continues at coordinate 777 of KV424224.1, forward strand.
AAGTATTAGGACGTAGGGTTCGTCCCTGTTGTCCTTTGAGCAAGAATACAAGCAGTAAAGCTTCTTCCACGCACGGCGTCGGGGTGGGCGTGGGGGATCCGCCTCGCATGAGGACTTGGAGGTGTCGGACGAATAGTGAATACCAATGCTGCCTGCAGGAGAATTACGTCAGTGCTGAAAGAGGGTGCCAGGTGTTATGCCGGGCCAAGGTCGGCAGGGATTCCACGGAAGGAACCATTTGCAGACGGCGGGGGGCTGAGATAAAGCATCGATACAGGGAAAGTCACGAACTGTACATTGCAGACTTGAAATAGGTTGCTGCGCGATACGATCTCCTTTCCCAGGGTCTTGAATTGGTCGGGCTCCCAGCGAGAAACCACGTTTTTGGGGTTGTTCGGGTCGGCCCGTTTGCGACTGTGCCAATGATTGAGTAGGGCTAACTACAAGACGTTGCCGAGGAACAACCTACGGGCGGAAGATTGAGTCCACGTAGCATATACTGTTGCTTGCAGAGTCAGACGGGTTGAATCTGTATATTTGCTGGCTGCCGAAAGGTGTTGAGTGGACGAGGGGGGAAGGCGAGCTCGGAGGGGCAGAAAAGTGTGAGTGTGCTTACCACATCAGAAAATGAACCAGGTTGTCGTTCAACCATCTTTTCTCTGCACAGCGGTCGCGATCTTCTTTCGTAATAATCACAGATCCACGTATGCCGGGACGTGAGAACTCGAAGAGTGTCGTTATGTCGCGTGTGAGCTCCGATAGTTCTCGCGGCCTGCGGGGAGGGTGAGAACGGCCTTGGATGGCCGGAACCGGGTCGTCCCGCTTCCCATTTGGGGAGCGGAGGGGAGCAGTCATTACGACGCGGCTCAGATTTGGCTGAGGTTAACAGCTAGTTCCAGTGATGTGATAAGGTGCCAGTGGTCCCACCGAGGTCTGTACTAGGAGGCGGTGTTCACGCGAGTCGCTCGGTGTGCTGAGTGTGGCTGTGCTGGGAGGTCGGACGCGGCCTGGAGTGAGTAAGGGCGATATGGATGACGGGTCGCAAATGTGGTGGCGTGGACGGTTGTTAGCAAAGCAATACTGGGTGGCGTGCTTAGAGCACAGAACGGGATGGACGAACTGAGCCGACCCAGCCGCTGAGACGAAAAGGCGGGCTTGGGTGTGCACGCAAAGGGACCTGTTCATATAAGTAAGTTATGTGTAACTAAGGATTCATTCATATTTGTTTGCCCTGGTTTGCTCCCGTAGTCAGCCGTAGCACCTTAGACACGTACGATCACCTAACCCCCTGTAGCTGATCTGTACGTGGGTGCTCCAATATACAGGAGATCAGCCTATGGCTGCCCCCTCAGGGCTCGTAAGGAGACTTCAACTCCTTTCAGTAGGCGTGGTTGTGCTCGATGCAGGGGGACCATGCATGGGCTCCTGTTTCGACTGTGAAGGGCCCGGGTACTATGTATTCTACGAGGCAATCTTCGGGCAGGGCGTGAGCGAATGAGAGGCGTGACAGTGTCTAGGGAGGAGCAGTGAATTACAGTGATAGTCGCGTCATACTCAACTTCAGCGACGATGGGCATAGAAGAAACACGTTATGAGTGAGGTCGATAATGTCCTCCCGTGGCTCCACGACCAATGCGGTCTGCCTTGTGGTCTTTTTGTGAGCGAGTTGTAGGAGCCGGTGGTGACACTATTCTACAGTGAGTCGCGTCGCCTGAAGCTGCAAATGCATATGCTAACGTTGCCACCAGAAGGTAGCGCTCTACAGAAAGTCATCTGCTTCTGGGTAAACGAGTGCTGGGACAACTTGCCTCTTAAGACTAAGTGGGGTGTAGCGCGCCATCTTGTTTTTCCCGGCCAGCCCGGATACTAGCAAGTGTCGTTGGAGAGAAGTGGTTCACATTGTCTTTTGCCGTAGTTAATAGCGGCAGCCATCGCTTGAGCTTGCAAGCGTTTGTCCCAAGCATGCAGGGAGCGAAGCGTACCGAGGGGTGAGTCACTGTTGACTCGCAAAGGGATAGTACGCTAACGGATGGGCAGTCCCTCCGAGCATGGTGCGGAAGCCGCAGGACTTGACTCACCCGCAGGAACGAAGAAACCCCTTCCCTTCCCGATCACCACGGCAACACGCACCCGCAAGCTGCAGATGCGTTGGAGAGGTCGAGCAGCGAGAATGACGTGAGTCAACTGGGTGATGCAGCTCCGGTCGGTGCGATTGGCCGGTCGAGCATTGCCTATGTTGACGTCCAGTCCGATGCAGAAAGGTGAGTATATACCCTATACGTAAGGTAATGTGTACTGACTGCCATATAAATGTCAGAGGGCCCCCTTGGCTACTCTGAGGCGTTCTGACACGATCACAAGATCGTAGCGAAGGAGCAGGCAATCACTGCAGCTCGGAGGGATACGGACAGAGTCGTCTCCCATGAGGCGTGAGCGCTGGTCACCAAGGCGTCAGGCACCGTCAAAATTCTGGTGGATCATGACAGCATCATTACGGACAAAGCGTCGGAACTCCGAGTGCTGAGGGTGAGGCTCGCGAGGTACGGACAGGTTACTGTACCCAGGCGGCGGAGATCCGAACATGTCCGAGGAGTGCTCATGAACTGGTTCCGATTATACAACCTCTGGGGGAGTCACCCCTATCCCGGTCTTGTAAGCCTAAGACATGTCTCCTATTTGGTGGGCGGCGGTGACATCGATGACTGGGTCTTTGTCCCGAAGCACTTAAGGACCCGCGCTTCGCCGGTTACTATATGCCGCTCTGCTGTCCGAACAACCACTATCCCTCTGCTTCTGCTGACTCGAAATACCATGTTTACGATGGATGCCTTCGACCACTTTACCCCGTCCGGCCTCGTGCCGAACACGATCCCGTGGCTGTATTGTAAGTGCGGGGTCTGTTGCGCCCTGCTCGTCAGCAATACACCCGGAACGTGCGGCGAGTTGCTTTACAGTGGGTCGCTTAGATCCGCTTTGAAAAGAAGCTGATTGTTCGGGGGAAGAATGCGCCAAGATCCCCCAGCATCCCCGATGCAACACTTGTGGTACAGTCGTCCTTGTCGCCACGCACCGGCTGACTGACCAGGTTCACAGTATGGGTCAAGGATGTCGCCGCAGCTGCTGAAGTTGGTTTGGACGGCCACATTATACCGCCTGGGATGAAGGGCCACGTTCAATGCATTCCGAAGGGCGTCCGTCTCGCAGAGAATCCGGTTGGGACCGAGACGAGAGACAAGGTCCTGAGGATGCTGCCGGCGTGCGTACGCCGTCGGGAGTGGAAAGGAGAGGATGCGGCCGTGCTTGCCGAGCAGTACTTGGTGAGCCCGTTCCCTACCAAAGTACCGCGTCTGTGTTGATACAGAGCAGGGCTGGAGAGACTACGAGCTTACTGAGGAGCAAGAACCGCTCACCGCAGAGGATGAACTTGACGACCTGAAGCGAAGGTTTGCTGATCTGGCGTATCAGCTCGATGTACAGACCGACCTGAGTGCTTCATTGCGCGCAGAGAACGAAGAGCTGCGCGATCGGTTCTTTGCGGACTTCCGGTGTTAAATCGAGGGTCAAGATGCGTAGTGCGATGGTTCCATACGGCTAGTGTTACATATGAAGCTTCTCGTAACACAAGCGATTTAATGTCTATTCCTGCGGTCACAACGTCCTGCTTGAGGTCCCTAACGTCTTCGTCGAGCGTGATTATGAGCACCTCGGCTACAAACTGACCCTGACACTCATTGTCACGTTTTATCACCTTCAACCGGCTTAGGGCGCCCACCGTGGCAACCCTATGGCATCAGGAGGACCAGATGGGCTCTGTGTGGTACCCGTCATGTATCTCACGCTTCAAAGGGTCGTATGACGGAAGTGTCTCAGGCTGAAACTATTCCGCAATGTTCATTCCATTTCTGGTGCCTCCTCTGAGAAGCATAATCATTCTCTCCCTCATCTTCTTGGTGCACTATGATGCAAAAGACGCCCCCGATTGGATTGGGGTTGTACGGACGTTTTACCTCCTGTCGTCCACTGAGGCATCTACTGACTGTCATAGCGTCGTACTTCATGCTTGGCCTACACTGCTGGCATATGTTATCTCGCTGAAGTGGTGTGCCAGTACTGTGTGCGCGGAAGGGACAAAGGGAGCCATGCAGGTATATATCCCTTTTCAAGTCGCTGGAAGTACATGCTAGTCACTGGACATCTATGGCTCCGTGCGCCCTTTAACATTGTGCGGTGGGCCCAAGGCTCACTAGTCCACAAGTACATTGACATCAAGAAAAGCTCATACGGCGGCTCTAACCTCTCCTACGGGTCCGTCACTGTCCGGCTCTTCCTGGAGGAGCCAGTGGGTTCGATTGTAGAGGGCATGGGAGAAAAACGACCGGCACGCGCCCCTTTACCCTAGCAGGACGTACTCCTTTCCGAAGTGGAACTGAATTTCATCCTTGTTCTCGTGTACGTCTTATCGGGTACGAGTACGTCCGATGGTCCCAAGCAAAACGAAAACCCTTCGAGGAGCTGACCGCAACATGTCTGCTTGCGGGAATCATGAACCTGCCTCTTCCGCTCGTATACTTGAGTTCTGGCTGTCTCCTCGACTGTGACGAGGACGCCATCAGCAGTGCCCACCGCGAACAGTCTTCTTTGGGGCCTTCCACGTCATGTCTCTGTGCCGAGCAAGACTGTTGAACGGGCTGAAACTGCCTGACTCTTCCCATGCTTAGTTGTTCAAGTTTGAAGAAGTCTACAAGCTGGTCTCGGTTGTGAAACGACATTGTCATTTGACATGGATGGGCGTTGTAGCAGCTGGCTTCCTCAGGAGCCGCAGCCGGGGGCAGGCGGACGCTTGCTGACAAGCAAATGGGTTCATGGCATGGATTGAGTAAGGAATACAATTAGAACATCCGTTAGTGTTATAGACAGCAGCAGCGTCCCCTCACTGCCTGCGAAGCGGCGGGTCTGGAAAGAGCTAAGAGAAAAGAAGTGCCATGGCACAGACCGGAGAGCATAGGAAGAAGCACAATACGAAGAACCCCTTTCTGAAATGCGGTCGCGCCCAGCCATGGAGCGGTGGGGGTCCAAGTCGTCTTGATTGGAGCGCCCGAGGGCTCGATCAAACGCTCGGGAGCAAGGGAGAAAGACCCGGCGTATGAGGGGGAGGCGAGAGGTCGTGCAGGGCCACCACATCGTCGGTGATGCCACGGTGAAGCCTCTTCAGTTGTGCGACTGTCCATCTTGCGAGATTGAGGGAGTCGAGCTGCTTGCGCAAGTGGGTCAAAGCCTCGGAGGCGCTTCCTTCTTCCTCATCGTCCCAGTAGGGATGGGAAGAGTACGGGCGGAAGGTCAGCTTCGGGGCATTCCGGGCGAGCCAGGTGCCCACTTCATGAAGCTGCGCTTCTTCCGATAAGTCACATGTTTGCAAGGAGACTATTGCGGTCTGCTTCACAGGTACTTTCTGAACCGAAGCCGCCCTGGTCGTAGCTGGCGACAGAGCTCCCATTTTGAACGAGATCTGTGGGATCTGAAGGCGACGGAGAGCTGAGCAGCCACGAAAAAGATCAACAACGCCCTGCACGGTAACTTCGTACCCAGACGGGGCTGATAGGGGGGCGGCAGGCGTTGGGTTTGACGGCCAGGAAAGCACGAGGTGCTGAAGTTGCGGCCAGCACGAGGCGATCTGGCAGAGGTCAACGTCCTGGATCTGAAAGATAGCAGTTGAGCGACTCGTAGCCGCGTAGATCTTCAGCGAAACTCGCTGCATCTTGTTGCACGCTAGCAGGGGTGCGAAAGTTTTCCAGCTGTGCGGGTGTGGAATGGTTTCTGATTTGAGCTTGCCGATATGGATTTCCAGCTGCGTAAGTGTTCCGGAAAACGATGATAGGGCGATGGCGAGCTCCTCGAGCTCCTCCTCCCCTTGTTCGTCCTCTGGTGGGAGACGTAAACGAATAGTGTGCAGCGGGCCAGCGATGCGTTTTAGCATGGCTAAGGAGCCACTGTAGGTCTGGTGTAGCCGGAGGTTTGAGAGACGGAGGAACCCATGCGTGGGGATTAGATCGTTCGAAGCCCAAAGAGCCGGGTTGCTGTCCGTCCTGGCTGGGAATGTCTCCATATCCAAACTCAAGTTTTCCAGCATAGGTGCGTTACACAGACGGTCCAGGCATCCTGGAGTAAAGAAGGCCCCGTTTGCGGTAAACTCGACAAGAGCGTCAGGCGTAGGGGTGAGGCAAAAGTCGTACATTCCCAGAACGTCACCCTCCCAAGAGGGAACGTTAAGAGACAGCGTTCTCAAGTCGGGGATAGTGTCGGCCACCCAGTCGAGGCAGGCCACGATTCCGCTCTTCCAGTATTCGCCCTCGTTTTCATGGTCGTTTATCTCTAGCTGAGTGTCTGTCCGGTAGATACAGAGTAGGAGGTCCTGTAGCGGTGAATGGCCGAGCAACTGGATCAATTCTAGCTCCCCCAAGACAGAAGTCGTGACTGATAGTCGAGTCATGTTTGGAAAAAGTGGTTCGTGCGGTTCTGTGCTTGTGCCTGCTAGAAGAAAGAGGGCGGACACCTCCGGCACGGAGTCGAAGTACTCCAGGTCCTCCGACTGGGCCTCCAAGTTGATTTCTCGAACCAGGGAAGACAAATATGCGAAGCGATGGCGACGTTCTGAGACTGTCATCTGTGATGAACGAGTTAGCGTCCTATCGTACTCCCCGGAGGTCAATAGAAGGGCGCGGAAAGCCTTCAAGCCTTCAGCGGTGTCGAAAGAGGAAGACTCACGGTCCCGTCAACGTTCCGTGGGTCTCCAAGAAGGGCGAGGGAGCTCAGGGACGACCTCGAGAGTATCCTCCAAAGGACGGACTCGGCGGCACGGCCACAAGACTTGCTGACAAGTGCAAAACTGCTGAGCGTGTCGGGGGCCATCTCCCCGCAGAACATGTCCAGCAGTTCCGAGATCATCCATGCACGGTGCATGAGTGCCTGTCAGTAACCTCTCTCAATGACGACGGGCGTCGGTAGCCTTCCCGCTCAGCGACCAAGTGAGGGCAATAGAGAGAATGGATCTTCCTCGAGAGAGGCGATCCAGAGGATATCAGGAAGTAGCAAATGGGGGGTTGGGGGGTGGTGGTTATGTAGCAAGGTTTAATGAGGCTCGTGACCAAACGCAGTACGGGGCTTTGTGTTGCGCCGGGTGGTTGTGCTTTTCATCCCATGGGTCCACCAGTGAAGGGTCGGATGGGTGACAATTGGTCATGCCAAAGAGACCCAGCAGTAAACCAAGCCGAAGGGTCGGGAGCTAGACGCAAGGAAGAACGGTGCGACTAGTAAGGATTTCGGAAGGAGTCGGTTGAAGGCAACGGTCAGCCCTGCATTCTTTCGCGGCCTGGAACAGAGTCTTATTCACCATATCGAAGGACAGGCTGAGTCTGGGGGGCCTTAAGATACTGTACAAGAGGAGGAGTGGCACCAGACGGAGAACCATAGAAAGAGTAGAAGAGAGCCGGGTGGGGAAATACAGAGAAAGGGAATAAAAGGCAGAGACAGCAGAAACGGATATGGTGGGTGTGCACAGTGCGACGGTTGTCACCCGACCAAAGAGAAGAAGAGATATACAGAAACCAGACTTTGAGCGTCGGGGCCGGGGGGCGGGTGAAAGGGGAGACGGGGATGGAGGAGGCCAAAGGTGGACCGGACCGGAGACATGGGTCACCTGGGGCCGGCGAGATCAAAGGAATGTTTCTGTACACCAGCGAGGTGTATCCTCACGGGGAAGTCAGTCCCTCCTTAGGCGCCGTGCTCATACGCACTGTCCTTGTGGCTACTTCGCGTCCATGGGGTGTGTGAGGAGGCGGCTGGAAGACGGCCGTCGAGCTTCTCCCGGTCCTGCCCGTCGCCCCCCCCCAGTCTACGTATCAATGCGTTTGCCTCAGCCAAAGCGTCATGCATCTCGGGATCCTTGTTCTGGGTTGTTAAGCCCACCTTCCCTCGGTTCGGAGGGGAAGGGGGTGAGCTGTGAGTAGGATGGATGCCGTGCGGGTCGGCAGCAGCGGCCCGAGCGTGTTGAGCAGGCGGCTGATGCACTTTGACTGAGGCCACCGTAGCCTGGGGTGTTGTGGGGCGTGGTACACGCGCGGCAGGCTGGTCCAGCTCGGGAACCTCGAAGTATTCCCGCGTGTTGTGTGGAAACGTATCGGGCTCTGAGAACGTGTGTGCAGTCTCGGGGAGGGTGGGAGTAAGTGGTTCTGATTTGATTAGGACTGAAGCAGCAGGCTGTTGCGAGTGCGTGGGGGTCCAGAACCCTTCCAGCGGGGAAGGTGGTACTTCGGTCGCGGAGGAGACTGAAAGGAGGGCAGGCGTATAGGGCGTTTGGAGTGGTGGCAAGGCAGTACGACGCGAGGGCTGGGTAGAAGGCGGACCTGTCCAGCCCGAATCTGGATCGGAGGTCATCGGTTTCGAGGGGGGGAGCATGGCTGGGATGGTTGAAGTGGTCTATGGAAGAGAACTCCCTCCTCTTGTGCTGCGCCGTTGTTTGCGGGGTCGTACGGAAGCAAATGAAAGCTCGACTTTTGCCGGCAAAGGCGGAAAGGAAGAAAGACTGGGGGAGGGCCCAGAGAGGGGGAGATACTGTAGCGCTGGGTATGGGCCGGCGCTATGTTCCAATGTATCACCGTCTTCCGCCTAGCCCGGCACAGCCAAGGCGTGGGGGCGGGAGCGGTGTAAGAGCTCGCCCGGGCTACGGGTCGGGCACATTGAATGCCCCACTAGACCCCATGTGATCCGGGAGATTGACGAGAAACCCGTGCGGGAGGACTAATCCCGGCGCGCAGCCACACATTTTGCATGGACGGGGGCGTAGTCGTCGACCTCTCGACCTCTTCTCACACCTTTGCCGTCATCGTTCTTCTTCCACACGCCACGTCTCTACAATGTCTCTGCCAGGGGACCATGGTAAGCGCCTCCTGGCCTCATTGGCAGCTCAACGTGTGTTCTTACGCTCGTGGCGATCGGCAGAAGACCAGAAGGCCGTCGACTCGCGTGAGGATATGGATGGGAACGTAGCTTTCGCATCTGCTACCATGCGCGGCAGACGCTACGGTATGTACCTCGGAGTGAGACAGCCCAATTCAAGGTACTGACTTCTAACCATCGATCGGGCGGCCCAGTCAAAGCCGATCGAGCTACAGTAAAGTTGGGACTTGACTCATCCAGTGGCGAGAGGTCGGGTACGGCAGGGAACGCCCTGTTCTTTGTGGCGGA